>JBAMBK010002656.1:600000-770191 GCA_037043435.1 Drosophila suboccidentalis | reverse complement strand
GGGCGTCGGCAGGGGGGGGCAGGGGGGGGCCGTTGCCCCCCTCTACATTCATAACTTTACCATATTTAGCTTCCGAAATCCAACCAGAGTAGGTCTTAAGACTGCAATGTGGCAATTTTTCTGTAGCCCTACTATATCTATTGCAAATAATTGCCAATCGTACATTCAATTTTTTTCATGGAAGCGTTTTCGAAGTATTAATTTTGCTCCGAATTTTCGAAGTTTCTCCGACATTTTAAAGTATACCACGAGATCCAATTACCCGCTGTGGCGAAATATAAATAATATATGATATAGTGGACCGATTTCGACCAAATTTGGTCAGGATGTATAGGACCATAACAGATGCTGATTTTGTCAGATTAGTTGAGACATCTCAGCTTTATGATATAGTGGTCCGATTTCTATTAGGTTTTGTTTAGATATCTCAAAAAACAACATAATTTTCTATCAATAGTTTTAATGGCAGCTATTTTGTACGAAAAACTTTTGGTTTTTTGAGATATCTCAACGAATCTTACAAAGTCAGCATCTGATATGATCCTTATTTTAAGTTAAACACTTAAAATAATTTTTACACCTTAGATATCTATTTTTTTTGGGACAATTTGTGACCTCTCGAACCCAAAAAATCACAAAAATTCCGGATTTTGGGACTTATTAAAGTCGCTAGCTTCTGAGCTACTAAGCCGATCTCAAAACTATATGAAAGAAGGTTGTAGAGGGATAAGTAACCTTTAATTTGAGTGTTTTTTGGTTTTTGGTTTTTGGTCATATCGGTTAATAAGATCTCATGGTGTACTCTAAAATGTCGGAGAAACTTCGAAAATTGGGAAAAAAGTTAATATTTCGAAAACCTTTCCATGAAAAAAGTTGTAAATGCGATTTTCGTGTTTAGGGGCCAAAGTCCATAGGAAAAGTACACTGAGACATGAGAAGCGAAATGACTGTAAACTAGTGTAATAAATGTAAAAACGTGCAAAAAATATTTTAGCCCCCCCTCATTGAGAAGCTGCCGACGCCCTTGCTCATAGTCATTAAAATAGTTTTTCAATAATGCGTTACAAGTGCGTTTTGTGTTACATTGTTTGTGTAGGTTTTTTACATGTGTTCGCTTAATTCAAATTTCACTGTCCCGTCACTCGATCGGTGTTTTCGGGACACATTGTTTTTGCCTTTGCGTTTATGCTTGGACAGCCTCTTAATTTCAATAATTCTTGTAAAACAAGGATATTTTCAATGGCCAAAAATGTGGGCAAAACGGTCGTCTGAGTGTTTAGCGCTTAGCTCATCTTGAACTTGGTTTCATTTTCTTTTATTTAAGAGAGATCGAGAAGATATTTAATATATATTAATAATTTGATAAAAAGTGTGTGGGTAAAAAGTGTAACGTCCGCAACAGACAAAATTCACCAATCTGAACGCAAACTGTATCAGTTTAAATATGAAAATTTGAGTGCAAACGTAACGTCCGCAACTCAGGATTAGCCCAATATAGTCTTAACTTTCGTTTTTAAAAATTAGTAAACATAAAGCATATTCATTTTAATAGGGACAAAGTCTTTTGCAAATACATTTACACGTATAACGTGTGTAATTCTTCCATTGAAGCTGCTGTAAGTGTATGGCATAAATATATCAAATGTGATAAAACTAAATTATTATGTTTTTTAATTTTTGGGGAAAATTCTACAACAAACTTGATCTGTTGATCTGGCCAGTGTGTTTCATTGCAAAATTAAATAAATATTTTAATTTTCAATTATTCTCCTACGCTTTTCGATGGGCTTTTGCCATCTTCATGCAAAAGATGACTTTATTTGAAAATTTCAAAAAATTTAAAAAAAATACTAGCGAAGAATTTTTGAAAATTTTTTTGCTGTCACTAATAGAATTGATTTTGTCGGCTTTTTGCATCAAAACTTTCTTTCCAAAAATATTAGGTTAAAAAGTTGAAAAAGTAAGCTAACTTTTTTTTTCTTTTCCTTTTTCCTTTATCTTTCAAAATCTAAGAATTTGTCTTTTTATTAATGTTGCCTTACTCCTATTTGTTAAGAATGAAATGATAAAAATTTAGAGAAATTTGTTTTGTTTTTATGAATCATGAAAGTTAGTGTTGTGAACATGCACTCACTTTTGCTCGCCACTGTATATAGTAAATAAATAAATACATAAACATATGATAAATTACATTTATTTTTGTTGTTAGTTGTTTGCGCCTATTGTGGTGTCGTCAATCCTACTTCTAATATTGCATCTGTTTCCGTGATTGTCCATAGCTTAAATAAGTTGTCAAGTCAAGTTTGTTTGTTTCTGCTCCAGCTGGTTTTAGCTATTGCAGCAGCGTAAATGCAATTTGTTTGGTCTATGTCTTTTTTGTGATTGATCGCGGTGTCTCCTTTTTGCTGTATTCGCAAGCTCTCCAGCGCCATTCGTGTTCGCTCTCTTCTCTCAATGTCCAGCACCTTGACGTCATCAAAGTCAGCTGTGTGGTCAGTCTCGGTTGGGTGCTGTGCTAATGCTGTCTTTGTCTTTTTGTTCTTCGCGTCTCCTTTATGCTCCGTTACTCTTGTAGCGAGCGATCGTTTTGTTGTGCGAATGTAAACTTTATTGCACTCTTCTCCATCTTTTCCATTGCACCTAATTTCGTACATATATTAAATTGTTTTGCTTTTCTCTGTCAATTTTGTTTTTCGTGCTCGTAAACAGATTTCTTGTTGTTCCATGAGCCGTGTATGCATACATATGTTATGTGTTCTGTGCTGTCTTTTGGTATATGTAAGTACTGCTTGATTAGCTTCTCTGGAGTTGTTGTTGTTACCAAGCTATGATTTTTTGTGCTATCGATTTTGTTCGTGACGTCATTAATAAGCTTATAAGATAAGATTAAAAATGTTTTTTATGGCGAATTTTGTATACATTCCCCAGGGCATGTTTGTTGTGATAATATTTTTTCTGTGTGTTTGTTGTCATAACAAACACTATATAAAATAACACAAATAACAGAGTTTCTGAATACCCTGTTTTTTATAGTGCTTATTTTCTGTGTCATTGGTTCGCTTGAGACAAAATTCATAATCCCTCCTGATGATGTTTCTTTTGTGTATTAATCAAATGTTAGCTTGCTTCCGTGTTCCGTGATCCGTGATCGGCAGGAGGCAGGAGACAGGACACAGCCCCTAAGATTTATAGTTTGGTGTTCGCAAATAGCCAGTGGCAGTTAATATGGCTAAAAGCGGGTTTGTGCGTGTGGCTTCAGCGCAGAACGTCATATACCATATGCGTTATTGGAGCGCCTTGAGCCGTCAGGTGTTGAATGTGTGGGGAGGTGGTAAAATTGTCGAGGGTATGGGGATCGGGTTGAGCAATGCGATGCTGGGCTGCCAATCCAGGATCCATGTCTTTTATGAATATGCTGCTCCAGTCCCCTCGACTTTGGGCTGGAGCAATTGTTGTAATGTTGGCTAATTGTAGCCGGTGTGATGTGGTAAAATATTGGCCGGTGGCCAGTGTGATGTGGTGTTGTTGTAGCTGGTGTGGTGTTGATTGTAGCCGGTGGCCAGTGTGATGTAGTGTTGACGTAGCCGGTGTAGTGTTGTTGTAGCTGGTGTAGTATTGACGTAGCTGGTGTAGTAGTCAGTGTTTTACTGACATAGCCGGTGTAGTGTTGATGTAGCCGGTGTAATGTTTTGCTGTAGTAGTAGTAGTGATGTCGATTAAGCTGGCCCGTTGACAGTTGAAGAACTGCTGTAGCCGGTGTGATGTTGAAGTGATGTCATTTTGCTGGCCCGTTGACAGTTGAAGAACTGCTGTAGCCGGTGTGATGTAGTTATTTTACTCGAAAAAATAAGAGAGAGCAAAAATTTGTATATATATATATATATATAATTAGTTTCAGTGTTTAGGATTTATTGATTATGACATATTCAGTATGGCCTATCGTCTATTTAATCGTCTATTTGTGTATCTATTCAGTGTTTTGGTCAATTTATTTGGATGCCCGTCAAGTCGGTTCAATTGTTTCAAATGTGTGTATAATAAGGAATATGTCGTCTACGTATTTTGAAATTTGTTTGATTGTAACATTATATTGTTTAAATTCTTCAATTGCATCGTCTAGTATTTTATCCAATAAAATGTTTGCGATTGTCGGTGATAGTGGATTTCCCATAGGCATTCCAAAAATCTGGCCGTATGTCACATTATTTTATGTGAAATATGTAATTGTTGTCCGCAGGGATTAAAACCGAAACGAATATCGGTTTCAGTTACGGTTTCGGTAATATTCGCATTTAGGTTTTCGGTTATCGGTTACGGTAAATCTTTGAATAAAGGTTTCGTAACGGTGAACCGGTTTTTGTGTGTTTCGGTTTTGAAATACCGGTATGGTTTCGGTTCACAAAAAAAAAAAAAATTTCTTTGCAATAATACTAAAAGCGCATTACTTTCTCAGTGTTGGTAAAAACGACTATTTTAACCCCGTTTTCTTCTTTTTCATACAAAAGGTGGCTTTTTGGCAATTTTCAAAAAATCAAAAAATACTAGCAAAAATATTTTTGATAATTTTTTGCAGTTGCTATAAGAATTGTTTAAAAAATTTTTTGCATCAAAATATTTTTTTTTGAAAATCGAGGAAAAAACTTGAAAAATTGACTTTTTTTTAATTCAAAATTTTTCAAGGGTACTTAATGGGTTAAAGAAATTTTTGTATCATTGGAATGGAATTTAAGTGATTAAAAGTTAAATATAAAAAACCCGCATCAAACCATCTTTATTATACCCAAATTTGACAAATTTATGCTGTATGAAGACATTAGTGGCACACTGTATGTGTGTACATGCATAAGACAATGAAATGCAGACAATTTTTGCATCTTGCTTTTATTTGTTGTTTTTTTTTGCATGTGTGGAAAACCGAAAATAACCCTTATAAATGAAACGGTCTCGATACGGTTATTTCGGCTTACAGAGTTTCGGTTTAAAGATTTCGGTCAGATGCAAATTTTTTTTTTCGGTTACGGTTTCAGTTACGGTTTTAAATTTCAATCGGTTTTTACCGGTTAAAGGTTACGGTTTCGGTTAGGGTTTTAATCCCTGGTTGTCCGTAAGTACGAAGTCTAGAATATCTCTGAACTTTTGTTTTGGTATGTATGTATGTGTGTGTAGCTAGATCTGTCCATCTGTCCATTAAGTTTTTCGTTGCAGTGTTGATTGATATGTTTGTGAACAGTGATATGACGTCAAAAGATACTAGTATTTTTTTTTTTCAATGTTGAATCCTGTAATCTCGTTCTTTCATTCTGTTACCTACCAAGTTTTGTGTCTCTTGGTCTTTTAAATACTTGTCTCTCATCGGACAGACGGACAATTGAACTAGGATGTTGGTGCCGGCCAAGATCACAAATATGAAATTGATGGGATGTGACTTCTTAATGTTAAGCAACAAGCTTAGAAGACTATTTGCTATTTTTAAGTGCAGGGTCTAAAAACGTTTTAGCGCGACTCTGTGCACTCTAAAGGTTGACGGGGAAGAGGAGGCGCGGACAGGGAGACTGGGGCAGGGGGGGGGGGATTGGGGCAGGGCATGGTAGCTTAACAGCTCTATATGTAAACATTACCATCAATGGGGAAACCACAGCATGGATATCACGCTGTCGCCATTCTTTTGAAGGCAGCTTTGTAGAATGCGGCAGATAATGTAAGCAAAACAATGCAAACATCATGAAGAAGAAGAAGAAGTAGAAGAAAACGAAGAAGAGGAACAACCACAAAGAACAACAACAACAACATTAAAACAGCCGCTGGAGTAAAGCATCCAAGAGTTGCAGTTCCAGCTCGTGTGAGGAGGACTATGAGAGCAGCCTTTTGGACGAGGTGACAGCCCTGGAGATAACACCGCACAACGCTCAGTTAGTTGCAACGGAGAGGCTTAGACTATGCAGGACTGACGAGTGGGGCGGGGCAGGGCAGGGGGAATCGAGGTAGGAGGAGTAGATGCTGCTCTCTAAATGCATGTGGCTTTGACTTAATGTGCATTGTTTTCAGCTGAAGCAACAATATGTCAAGGCAAACAATGCTGGGCAGCTATACTAGAAGATACCCTATAAGAAATCAAACTTAATTGTTTAATTAAAAGAATCAATTACAAAAATAGACTAATAAGCAATGCAGAAATTAGTTAATTAAATTATTTTATTTAAAAAATTAAAAAAAAAAAAAAAACAGATCAATGATTTGAGAAATTTTTGAGCTAAACTAACTGAATACGAGTTTGTTTAATTGCAGCGCTTAATGTAATTCAAAATTTCTGAATTGAATAAATGATTTAGAGACTTGTCAAATTGATACCATACTTATAACAAATTAATTTGAAGCATTTTAAAATATTTTATTGCATTGAGCCATTAAAAAGCATGACGTTGATAGTAAAATCACTTGCTTATTATTTGAAATTGAGCAATGTAAGTTAGTAGTATACTCGTTTGGCATTCATATTTAGTCACAGGGTGTACTACAAAAAGTGCATATAAAATAAAATGCAGCAATGAAAAAAGGTTGACAGCGCATAAAAAATGATTACGACTTGGGGGACTCCCTGTGGTGGCAAGTGTCGTCACTAGCTAAGGATAAACGAGGATATAGGAGGATTACGGGAAGACCGGTAAGAGGGGATAAGTAGGGGGAGCATTTAAGCGACAACACAAAGCTGAAGACGCGGAAACAGAAGCCTAAAAGGCAAAGGGCAAGTTGAGCTTTCAAATATAATTCTAATGGCTTGAGTTAATCTCTTCCACGAATGTGAATTCAACAATGGGCATGAGTGTGAATGTGAATGTGAATGGAACCGGTACCGAAACCGTTAACCGAAATTAACCGTTTCATCACTGCGGACGGCAGTCCGCGCTAGTGACGAAAGCAGCTCGAAGGGTACACAGGAAGAATGGAATATTTGCTATGACTGTCCGATCAGGTCGAGTTATATACTGATCGAAAGGTATCAATTTAACTTACAAATGTGCATACTAAGACTTTTAGAAACTCACCTGGTTCGTGAGATAAACAGGTGTAAGTGGGAGGGGAAACTTTGAATTATTGGAGCAAATGGGGCCGATGGAGCCTTTTTTTAATTTTCAACTATTTTAATCAAAAATACGCGTCGAATGACACCTCGATCATCGAAATCCGATTACTGGATCAAAAAATAATTAATTTTGAAATATTTAGTCGCCTTTCGAAAATGAGATGAAAAGTCAGTCTGTCTGTCTGTCAGTCTGTCTGTCTGTTTGTTTGTTTGGATCAAATCGTTGATTTACCTTAAAAGCTTGAATGAGGACTTGTTCCCGCTCAAAAATCTAAAGACGTTTGTTCTACGACTTTTTCGAATAGTCGCTAGTTTAGCGGGAAATCGGGAAATTGTGACGAATAATATTAAGTTTTACATATAAATAATTTAAAATAAAAATTTTGCATTCGGCACCGCGCAAAACAGTAAGTTTTATTTGGTATGAAAAATTGAGACATTTTAGCGCAATGTGCCGAGTGACAAAATTTTTTTTTTTAATTATTTATATGTAAAACTTAATATTATTCGTCACAAAATTGGACATCAGAAATTTTGGGACATGAAAATGTTTTCGTCACTAGACTTTTACCTCGTAAAGAGGTTTTTTTATGGGTATTAAGTACCGCAACCAGAGCTAAAGATGAAATAAATCATTTCTCAAAAAATGATGTGTTGTCTTCTTTATATTACAAGATTACTTAAAATTGAAGTTAAATTTATCACCATAAAACACATATTTATGTACATAAAAATCTATGAATATACTTTAATTTTTTTTACATCTTAAGATTTTGAAAAATGATATTTGACAATTCAAAGCCAAAGTACTAAATGTATATAACGTTTTTTCGAATTAATTGTACTGGAACCAATATTTGTTCCAGTTTGTCTGCTTTAAATAATAGTTGGCGTATTTAAAGAGCCACAACTGTAAGCTGATAAAATTGTAATACACTTTTGTAATAAAGAAACAATTAAGACTCTGTTTGCTTCAATTTAATTTGGCCTTTTTAACTGAATTGGCCCTCTTAAAGTTATGTGGCAAGCCCCAAGTTGTTTTCTTTCTACCCTTCTTTGTCTGTCTTTTTCTACTTCTTTCTGCCTGTTTCATTTCTCTTCTCTCAGCCCTTGGGAGTCAGTCGGCACGTGAAAACGCGCTTTCGCCTAAATTTATGCTATAATATTTTTATATGTCAATGAAGAACAAGCAAATCAAGAGTCATAGACTACTAAATACTATTAAAAACAAGGTGGGAATATTCGAGATAAATCTTGAGAATTTAAATACCATTCGATAGAAAAGGTAAATGAATAATTGCTGAAGAAAATTTCTTCTGATTATTAATACCTAGTTTTCGCGTGGTCTAGCATACCCTGTGTTGATACATTTTGGAGACGATGGCATAGTAAACTAAGAAAATGCCTCTGGCTGTCGTGGAGCAATGCCTGGCAAAGATGTTCGTGATTTCAGCGCACATATACTATATAGTATATATGTACATATGAAGCTAGAGACGGAAATGTAGCAGAAGGCTGAGCTGAAAATATAAACATATGTAGTAGAGGAAGAGCTGAAGATGGAAATGAAGCTAAAGTTATGATTAAAGGTGAAGGACGAGTAATTGGTTGCGGGCAGAATAAAGACATTGTCGTTATGTTGCCAAATTATTAAATATCATTGCCAATTAAAGTATTATTTATGTACCTTCAGTGTATGGATGAATTTCTCAGAGACTATAAAAGTTACTTTAATGCTGTGCGAGATAAATACATATGTATTAATGAAATGTGAAGATATCGTGCAATTTATTGTTATTGCGAATTGCAAATTAATTTATTGGCTTGCATTGGTAAATTTGTTTACTACTCTGATGTATGTACACAACTTATCTAATGATTTCAATTTCAGTATGCTGATGTGGGTGCTGAGCATTTAACAGTCGAGTGGACTCGACTAAAGAGCTTCCCGCTTGTTATGTGTGTGTTTGTTTGTCTTTGTATTTGTATTTGGGTTTGTTTGTGTATCGATAACACAACGACGCGTTTTCAATTTGTTTTTGCAAATGATTTGAGCAAATAAAACGCACACAATCTCACAATTTCTGTTGCCTTTTTCCATTATGCTTTAGCCATAAATTTCCTTCTCTGATTCTCTCTTTCCCGTTTTCACTCTCTCCCTCTCTCTGTTTATATACATAGTACATATGTGTGTTTTATGAAAACATTACGAGTTTCCTAGTTGATTTTAACTGCAGTAGTGTTTCTTTGACATACATTTAACCAAGATTTGCTTGAAATTAAAGTACAATTATGATTTTTATATTATAGATTTTAGATTATTATAACCAAGGTAAAAATAACGAACCTTTTGCACTTTTTACTGCATTTTGTTGGTCTTGCCACCTCAACTCTTTTTCTGCATTGTAAGTAATTTGAATAAGAGTTGTAATATATGTATAGTGTGCCACTAATGTCTTCATACACCATAGATTTGACAAATTTGCGTATAATAAAGATGTTTTGATGCGGGTTTCTTATATTTATCTGTTATTCACTTAAATTCCGTTCGAATGACACAAAAATTTCGTTAAATCATTAAGTACCCATAGAATATTTTGAACTTTAAAAAAGTCGTTATTTCAAGTCTTTTTTCCTCGATTTTTTAAAACAAATATTTTGATGCAGAAAAACATTTCTAAAAGTGACTGCGAATACAAATTTTCAAAAATCTTTTTGCTAGTATTTTTTATGATTTTTTGAAAATAGCTAAAAATCTTTTTGCTAGTATTTTTTATGATTTTTTGAAAATAGCTAAAAATTACTATTTTAATCCCTTTTTCCTCATTTTCCTACAAAAAAGTCATTTTTAGCAATTTTCAAAAAAAAATTAAAAATGACGAAGTGTTAATTTTAACTCAATTGATTGATGAACTTGTGCTGTCGAAGTCAGCACTTTTAGCATGTCGACAAGTCCCGCTGGGTTTGTTGTTGTTGTTGTTGTTGCTTCAAGGATCGTATTAAAATGTTGACGCTGATTTTATCGAGGATATCCAACATGCACACATATGTATCTACAGCCATGCTCATACAATTGGCACAAAAAAAAAAGTATATTCTATTCGTCAATTTCTCAAAATGTTTATCACTTGCTTTTACAATTTTGCATGCAACTGTTAATTGTGTTCATGTACTATATGATTTACCATTAATTGTTCCGATATCCTTATTGGGTTTCCGTTATATTTAATTTTCGTTGGCCTAGTGTGACTTTTGGGTGCTCACAGAATTGGCACATAAAGTTTGAGGCGTGGTTTTTTTCGTAAAGGGCACTTGGTTTTCAAATTTTTTTCTATATTTCGTTAAATTTTATTAAATTCAATTTAATTTATGCAAAAATGGGTAGCGGAAAGACTTGCAATGCTTAAAAACCTAGCCTTGTTTATAAACTTAGTCAGTCGATAAAGAAATCGGCTGAAATAGCTCAGATAATAAAAAGTTTCAGGAAAATTGTCAATAATACACTTGCATTAGTCCAAAGGAGTACTTCATATTTAAATGAAAACAAGGGTAAGGAGCCAAAGCCTCAAAAGACCGATTCCAGCATTGACAGGATCATAGTGTGAAAAGTAACAGTGTCCATTTTAAGTCGGTTCGTGAGATTGTGGTGGAAATCAATTAATAATATGGTCTAAACCTATCCAGAAATCTAGTCCCCAGAAGATTAATCAAAGCATTGCCCTTTGGGCCTATCAGCAGAAGAGTACCGCTCCTGTCAAAGATGAACATAAAGAAACGAATATGCTTTAAAAAGGCCTACAAGGGCAAAGGTGCACCATTTTGAAAAAAAGTGTTGTGGAATGATGAAAACAAAATAAATTAGATGGGACTTGATGGGAAACTATTTTTGAGCCGTCCAAAAAGCCAGGCTCTTTATACAAGATGCACAACCAAAACCATCAAGCATCTATGAGTCGAATAATGTGTTGAGTTGCATTTGCTTGGCACGGTGTGGGTCTGCTCGCCTAGGTTAATGATAATATGGATCGATTTCAATACTAAGACATTTTAAGGAACTCAATGGAATCTTATGCATTTGAGATTATGCCTGTAAAGTGGAATTTTATGCCCGAATATGATCCTAACCATATTTATGAAGTGATTGCACTAAGAATAGGTTCGGGTTATGGACTCTTCGTCCTAAAGCCCAGACTTAAATCCTATTGAGATCCTTAGGAACGATGTTAAAGTGGCCGTTTCCACAAAAAAATTTAAAACTTTGGATGATTTGTGGGCTGGAGCTCAACAAGCTTGGTATTCGATCCCAAGGGAAACTTGCCAAAAGCTGGCACTAAGTATGAGTCGAAGATGTCAAGCAGTTATTGATAATTGTGGATATAGTACCAAATACTAAAGCCGAGTACTATTTTCCTTTCGAAAACATCATCCGCTAATTTGTGAAATTTATTTGTTTGAAAATGTGCCAATTATATGAGCAGGTAAATTTTGAGTTTTTCGTTGAATTATTTCATTTTTTTTTAAATAACAGATCTCAATTGAAATTTGTTTTCTTTTTTAATAAACTAACATAATAGGCTACAAAATGCCATTAAACTTTTGTACCTTACTATTACTATTTAATAAAAAAAATCATATTTTATTTGTTTATTTTATTTGTGCCAATTGTATGAGCATGGCTGTATGTATGTACATATGTGTCTTTGGGGCTAAAATGCCACTGGACATTCGCAAAACAAGCACATACCAATACACTCACATTACAACACTCACACACACACACACACACACACACACACACACACACACTTGGTTAGCGTACTCTTTTATACGCTTGTTAACAGACACGCCCAGAAATGCGGCCAAAAAAATGTTGAAAATGCTTCCTCACTCTTTTTACCCCCTGTCCCTCTTCTAACCACCTCTTTGCCATCCAATTTATATGCTGTGTTTGTGGCTGTTGTTGTTGTTGTTTTTTGTTGTTGTTATTGCCCATTGTCTTGTCCCTTTGTCTTACCAAATTCATTTGTTGTTTTATGTTGCTGCCTTTTTGCCATGTCTTGCAACTTTTGCAGCTGCGTAACTGCTGCATGCATCTGTGTGTGTATACATATGCATACATGTGTGTGTGTGTGTGTGGCTCTGTATGACAGCTAACTAAAGTAAACTTTTACAATTGTCAGTCAGAACACACTCGGGTCTAGACGCGTGCTCCCTTTAGGGTTTTCATCTTTGGTCGCTTGCTTTACAACTCATTTATCTCTTAATTGCCTTAAAAAAGATTTACTTAACAGTCTCTCTCTCTCACTCACGAACTTCCTCTCTCTCTCTCTCTCTCTCTCGCTCTCGTCAAATACTAGTATAGTCTCAAATTGACATTATGAACACTTCCAGACCATATACACTTTTAATTCTAATCTCAATTCCTTAATTTTAATATACATACTAATTGGTTACTCTTATACTTTATACACAAATCAAATAATGTGTTGTCTTGTATTCATTAAATTCCTTTATTATTTTTATTAAGTTATAGTTTGAGCTGTGTTTTAATAAAATACAAATTTGAGCCAAAATAAGATTCTCGCTGTATGCATACATACTTACATATGTATGTATTAGGTTAATAACCTCCAAGGCATTCCAAATGTTAAATTAAATCAATTGTTTTATTATTCTAACAAACCAATTTTCTCACGTCTGTATGTAGTTCTTAGTTTAATTGAAACTGCTCATAATAAATAATATTTTATAGTAAAAAAATAAATATTTAAACTGCAATCCATATGCTTTATTAGTCGCAAAAATGTAAGGGTATGTTTATTGCTTGAATCAGAAATATCCTGCAAGTTGCAACAAGAATATTTCTGACGTGGTACGTGCCACTTATGAGCTTCGATATTTGTCAGTTGAATACACAAACTAAAGCTAAATATTATATCCTTCAAGATGATTCGCAGGAAGGGCTAAAAGGGAATATAAAACTATTGAGTTTAAGTCGCTTCAAATAGTTGAGATAAAGTTCAAACCTGGAATTAAATTCAACTTAATAATACTCGAATATTTATTAATATGGTTCATTGCATTTTTTATATATCTATTCTTGCATCATTACAAAACTCACAAATTACTCACAGATAATTGCAATATAAAATAAACATATAATATTTGCATTTTGAATTTAAAATGAGCATTTTTGTGTATCAACTCTGTTTGAATTATACTTGTTGGCCAAATTTAAGATAAATTTCGAATGGAAACTGTTACTTAAACTACAGTTGAACTCGAATTCTCTCTAATTATAACTAAATTGAGTGGCAATAGCGTATACTAAACTTAACAAAAAGACTTCCACAAGTCGAAGTCTCCATAACTCGAACTTTTTTGTCGGACATGATGCTGATCAAGAATCCTTATACTTAATGTAGTCGGAGGTGCATCCTCTGCCTGTAACGACAACCTAATAGGCCCGTTTGAAATTTTAAGTACAGGGTGTAAAAAGTTAATTAGGTTCCATGTGTAATTACGCCCAAATGCCACGCCCTATTTGATAATAATTCCCCAAAGGGCCGTATATGGGTGTCACAAATACAATTTAGGCATCGAACAAAACGATGTTTATCATTAATTCAGCCAGCGACAACAACAAGCACAACAACAATATGGGAGAACAACCACAACAAGGACATGAAAATGCACTGCAAATTGGGAAATCCACTTAGATACACACATTCACAGATACACAGATACACAGCTACAGTGAGAGGGAGAGAGAGAGAGAGAGAGACACACATACATATTGATAATGTGTTTGGAGAGTTAATTAAAAGGCAACGTGAAGATAGCCAGCGGCAAAGGGAACTCGACAATAAAGCAACTGACAACAGCACATGGGCGTCGCTACAAAGGGGTTCGGAGTAGTTGAGAGGGGGGTCAGAAGCAAATGGTATGGAGTGAGAGGGCAACAGCTACATAAGTGCATTTGGCAGACAATCGAATTTCGCGGAAGTTCAATGCCAAGAATGTAACAAGCGTATAGTTCAGTTAAAATTAGACTTGACCTCTTTCGAATTTCGTGTTCCGCGAGCCGCTTTAACAAATCAAATCGTAAAAAATCAAATCAAATAATTGACCATTTTGTTCGATTTACAGGAATTATTCCAGTTTCAGCTCCTGGCAGGATCGTCTATTAATTGATTTTTTAAAAACTGTTTCATTTTACCATTTGTTCAGTTTGTTGTACATTAAAAAAGTTGCTTTGCGCCCAACGTGGGGCTCGAACCCACGACCCTGAGATTAAGAGTCTCATGCTCTACCGACTGAGCTAGCCGGGCTGTAGTACGGACGATCTCTAATACATTTTAAGCATCGAATCTGACAATTACAAATCTATTTTCGAAAATTTTGGAAAACAAAAACTATATTCAGGGGTGCCACTTAAATTTCAGACAAGCGAAAGCGATTTCTGTGGCGCCCCTGAATATAGTTTTTGTTTTCCAAAATTTTCTTAAATAGATTTGTAATTGTCAGATTCGATGCTTAAAATGTATTAAAGATCGTCCGTACTAGCTAGCTCAGTCGGTGCTCAGGGGTGCCACAGAAATCGTTTTCGCTTGAATTTCACTTAAATTTCAGACAAGCGAAAACGATTTCTGTGGCACCCCTGAGCACGGAATTTCACTTAAATTTCAGACAAGCGAAAGCGATTTCTGTGGCACCCCTGATTATTTTGATTAAGGAATTAAAGGTGAATAGGACACAACAAAACAGTTTGAGTACAAATTATGAACTGAATTTTATTTCTCAAAATCTTAGCCTTAGGTAACTTACATGAAAATCTTATTTGCTAACTCCTTCCAGTCGTTGTCATGGTCATTAAAATAGTTTTACGATAATGCGTTACAAGTGCATTTTGTGTTACATTTATTGTGTGTGTTCTTTACGTATGCTTAGGTCAAATTTCAGTGTACCGTCACCTCTCAGTGTTTTCGGGGAGCACATTGACTTGAACAAAAGGTAATATTCAAATTAAATTGCAGGTTAAAACAAATAGCCAAAGTTAATTGTTGATTTTGTCTTCGAAGTTAAAAATGAATAAAATAAATGTTTGATGTAAACAAGACATTTCATATCTTAAAGCAAATAACGTTCGCCCGATTGAAGCACAAATTGAGATGCTGTTTAATCTTGTTGAATTATATTTTAAGACTTGTTGACAAGATGACATGATCTATAGTATTAGCTTTGCTTATTTGTATTTTACTCTAAAGTGATTTTGAATCGGGCCGAGCTTTTGATCAATTTTAGCGGGCCTCAAAAAGTAGTTCCATCTCTAGTTCTCTACTCATATTTGAAAAATTTGCTGCACGGAAATAACTACTGAAAATTAACCTTTTATAAATATACAACTAGCAAATACCCTATAAGTTGTAAAAGTACAACAAAAAATATCTTTCCATATCTAATTGGTGAAATCTTTAATTCAAGCCCAATGATACCCGAGTGCCCTAATATTAGATACCCTATACATAATTTACCAAAAACATACAAAAATGAAGTACATACAGTTTTTAAGTAAAGAGTATTAAGATTCATTAATCTGTTTAGCGGTTACCTCTGTATTTTTTGCACTCAGTGTAAGCTTCCAGGCATAGACAATGCCCATTACAATGCGAAAGTTTTTACAGTCAACTTTGCGGGGCGTCGAATAACTTGTAATTGAAATTGTGTGTGGGAGTGTCCGTTGTGTGTGTGTGTGTAAATGTGTGATGTAAGTGCACATTTGAGAAGTAGCTGCCAAATGGCGCCAGGGACAAAGGCACAGAAGGAGAAGAAGAAGTGGAGAGGGATAGAGACAAGTTGATTTCAGCAAGATTTGAATGACACAAGGATATATGACAAACGAGGATCCTTGGACAAAAGGAGCTTCAAGCGATGACAACAAAGAGGAATGAATTCCAGTTACAGCTATGCTACGAGTAAATACGAATCGATCAGTTCAGACGATGTTAAGATGTTTGGCCAGCAGAGTTAACATATGTACATACATACATCCCATGTATGACAGCAGTGTTTGTGTCAGCTGTCTTCCGTTTTGGCTGAGAGACAAACACACACACACACACACCCGATTGCCCCGCCATTTCCCTCTGCCGCAGATCTGAGAAGGCAACCTTTGACAACCTCGACATGGCGACTGTGTTACAGTATGCCGACCGACCTTGGCCAGGACTTTGGCCAGGACATTGGCGTTGGCAATGCCAACAGTTAGTCAGTGTCAACTTTTTGTCGCTCTGCCAGCATCTGCAACTAACCGGACAGACAGAACTTGATTTATTCAACTATTCGCTTTTGCATATGAACAACCAAGTCGACAATGCGAATAGGAATCGGAAACGCAAACGCAAACGGACGGAATCAACCACATGAACATGGACATGGACATGGACATCGTCACACGGTCACGTCACTAGCTTATGAGCAGACAATCAGCGAGTTAGACAGAAAGACAGACAGACGCGCTGCTTTAAGCGCTTATTTATGACATTTGGGCCAACAAGGACAAATAAAAACGGCAGGAAAAACTTTAGTTTTCCATTATGGAAAAGTGCGTAGCTCGTAAACAACAAATACATTATGTATAATAAACTCTTGGCGTGTATGTGTGTGTGTGTGTGAGTGTGCGGGAGCGGAATGTCGACTGACTTTGACAATTGATAAGACCGTGGAGAAAATGTAGAGATAGACTCTATATTAAGGTTGAAAACATTCGAAATTTTGGGGAAAGTTTGGTTCGATGGCGCGAGCGATACAGCGACTCTTGAAATATTTGAGATACTTTCTACAAAAGAGTTTTCTTTATTCTGAACAGGTTCGAGAAATCGTATGTCAAAATATATATATAAAGTACGTATGTGTTTGAGGAGTATTGACGGTCCCGTCTCTCTGTCTGTCCAGTATGTCCGTTCCTCTGTATAATCGCGTCTACCTTAGAAACTGTTTAAGTAAAAAACGAAAATATCCACAATAAAATTAATCACAAACGATGCCAAAAGTTCGGTAATCTCGTAAATACTTGATTCAAGTACGATTGTTTTTATTGCTTCTCCGCAAATATTTTGATAATCGTGGTCCTATAAGAATTTTTTCAAAAAAATTAAATTGCCTTGGCTATTTTGACTATTTAAATGCTGAGTGTTCGTCATTTTGTCCGCATATTGTTTTAATTTAACAAAAATATCCTGTAAAAAAAATCAAGAACATTAACTTGACTTTTAGAATGATTTTTTTTACTTTCTGTGTAAAAAGCTCAAATTTGTAATGTCTGGACGTCAATATTTTTAATGCCACTTCATTCTTCGCTCGCAATTGGAAAAACTACTTATATGAGCAGAAGAAATTAATTACAACTTATAAAAGTGCACTTCTAAAGTTGAACTTAAATAAAATCATAGCTCAGTTATTTGATTGCTTCCGAGCACTTTCCTGCTGCAATCCGTCCCTGTAAACTCATCTACAACAGTCTCAGTGTTTGTGTGTGTGTGTATGTGTGTGCGAGTGCACACATACATTCATAACATATACATACTTATTGTTTGCCACTTTGTGTTTGCTCAAAGTCGCTCGGCATCAAAGTAAGTCGCACTGGCAGACAGACGACAGGACAGACGACAGGAAAATAAACGGAAAGCGTCGACGCGTCGCTGACAGCGCGAATTTTCACTCAGTGCCAAACTTTGTTGATTTCGTTTTTATGACAATAACAACAGGCTGAGCAACAACAACTGAAACACAGACAACAACGACAGCGACAACGACAGTGAGAAACAATTGCGAGTGACGTCAAAGTGACGCTCAAACTGTGGAAACAGACAGAAACTCAAACAGACGAAGCAGGTGACTGAAGGGTTATTCCAGCGAAAGGACTATATGAGATACAATAATTTACAGATGAAAGGACTTGCTGGGAAATACGACACTAAAGAAATATTCATCCTAATTCTAGAGACACTTTTCAACAATTTAGTACATTTTTCTACGCAAATTGTTTATTTTTTTTTCTAAAACAAGGCTAACATGGTAGAATCGATCAGTCCATCGTTGGGATAAATGCTTCCACCTTGACGCGGTCTTCGCTATTGGAGTCATCATGAAATCGAATTCTTTCTCTTGTTTGCTTAAATTTCTCAGCGAGGATTTAGAGGTAGAGGATTTACACTATTTCTAAACAAAGTTTAGTTTCATTGATTATTTCGAATTCTGAAGAATTTTTTTTGTATTGTGAAAAGGTTTCAAAATGAAATCAAAGCCTTGAAGCCACTTAAGCAAAGTAATAATGCACTATGGAACAAAATCCCGAAATTTTGGCATTCAAATTAAAATGTTTGTTAATAAACGTGACGGATTTTTTTGAAGTATGCGGTTAAACATTTGTTGGAGTTGAAAATGTTGAGTTTCACTCGGACACATAACAAAACTAAAGGAAATTTCACAGTCCATTCCATTTTTTTTTGTTCCTCATGTCATCACTCAAGCTAAAACACTATTCAATATTTTTTCCAACCTGCTTTCCCTTGAGCATTTTTCAATGTAGCAATTATATTATGGAAATTTTAAATAGCTCGCAATTCTTGGAATACATTTATTGATGCAGTCCTTTATCTCTATCCTTAATTAAAAGTACTGAACGTAATTTCTACGAATTATACTCTTAACCCATTTTCGCAGAAAACTCTGAGTGTAATCTATTTTAGCAAGTGGAAGTTTTTACATTTCTGTAGAATTTAATTTAAAGTGAAATTCAAAACTTGTCTGTATGTATTAAAGGGAATCTCTGTTGCTTATTTCGAGCTCGAATTATGATATTAAATTTCTCCTTTAAGAGTAAGTGTTCCAAAATCCGTTTTCTATTGGTAGATTGAAGAAATACTTGTAAATAAATCAAATTCAATTATACATTTTTTTGAAAATCAATAATGTAGAAAAAGTTAACTTTAAACTCAGTTTCGCAGAGAAGCGTATTATATTTTTGTGCTTTATAAAATTTGAAGTCAAGTAGAATATGAATGTTGAAAATGAAATCTCTCCCATCCTCTCTCTCCGGTCCTTATTCACACCTGAAATAGAAAATACCCTGTGATATAACTGATTTTTGATATCGTCCATCATTTAAGCATTGAATGGTAACCAGGCCAAGGCCATAATATCGATGAATTTCGCTCTTTTCCAACTCTGTTCCGTATTTCAGTCATAGTTGATAAATGATACCCCATTTAGCACAGTCGGTTTATGTTCCATCCGTATTGGATATGAACGAGGCGTTTCGGGTCGTATTTATGTACGTGTATGTTTGAGTGATGAGGAGAGATAAATGACTGAAATGTCCAAGACAAATCAAGTGGCAATGGGGAGCACAGTTTGAGAGGCGTTGGACTGGCACAGCTTAAACTTTTGGAAGCAATCAAAAAGTGATTTTGTTGATTTATTGCGTTCAGAAAGTGTTTTCCCAGAATAATATGAGTACAACAACTCAACGCCCTAGATTGCCACATGCCTCGCCTGTTGCATGTGTATGTGTGTGTGTGTATGTGTGTGTGTGCTTATGTATTTGCTCAGCTGATTGGCAACAAGATTCCGAACAATTGCACATCAAATACATAAATCAGGATACATTTTGATGGGAAAGTGTGACTGAAAGACGGATATTAAGAGGAAAATGTAGGTATCTATTCTCTCTACCTTCAGCGCAACAATCGTATAAAGAGGCTAAAGTAATGACGGATATCCGTCACACCAAAAATAATGAATGTTTAGTCATGGCGACGTTGTTGGCAAACAAGAAATATTAGTTGTGTCCATGGGAAATCCTTTTCACCAGACTGACAACAAACAACAAAAATAAAGTAAAGGCGAATGAGCTCGACTACGAAATACTGCGTACGACCCTGGGAACTATTAGATTATTTCAAGAAGCATTAACAGTTTGAATTTGGGGAAAATATGCCATTCTAGTATATTGTACCAATTTGAATTATGAAAAAAAATTTAATTTCAATATTAATTAATCGGGGGTGCCACAGATATCGCTTTCACTTGAATTTCACTTCAATTTCATTTCGCTGTGCCACAGGTCAATCGCACAATAATTTTGTGCGGAATAAACAAGCGCTAAATCCGCTTTCGTCCGATGCTGCCACCTAGTCCAATTTAGTCGGGGGAAGCGATGCCACATTTTTTAGTCAGAATTCGAAGTAAGGTATTTAAAAAAAAACATATGGAACCACTTCAGTTTTCTTTAAATTAAGCATTAAAAAAATAGGTAATTTGAGGTAAATCAAGTTTTACCCAAAAAAACCTTTAACTTATTGTGCAATTCGTAAAAACATTTGTCACGAAGAGTTGCCAGATTAATGGCATACAATTTCTAGAGTTGTCGAGTAACTTTTATTTTCTCGCGCCAAATACTTTTAAATTTTTTTTAGCTAAACAAAATCAATTATTGCATAAATAAATTAAATTATGTTTATTAAGTAAGACAAAAAAAAAGCGTATTGCTCTGCAATGATAAACTTGAAAAAGTTGCTAATCAAACTCTTGGGTAATTTAATCTGAGACGGTGTCAACCCTCAGCAGCCTAGTTCGAAAAGGTTGGTGAAAATGCTAAGAAATTTGAAATCTCTCGAAGTTCTGTGGCATCTCGGAAATTTCCGTGCGGAATTGCTATCTGCGGATTTCTATTTCGCTTGCGATTTCCGTGGCATCCCTGATTCAGGTGTGTAATTTCCAAAAACATTGCCTATGAATGGAAACTTCTTTAGAAAGCCAGTCAGTTGTAGATAACTGAATTGATATTCGTTCTTATTTTACCCTTTTTTCAGCTTTTACCCCATGAACTTGACGCAAGAGCGAACTGAATTATTAAAAGATATATGAAATCTTTTTTAGTTTTCTAGGCAATTTCCTCTATTGGTGGTAAAATTAAGTATCTATTTATGAGTGGAAAGACGGCGGGAAATTCTTTGAATCAATTATACATATGTATCTCAATTCTATCCATCATTGGCTCAGAAGCTTTCGCAATCAATTTTATTCGTATTTTCCGTTCCCAAGGTATACATTTTCTGAAAATTAGTTAATTATTATTAGTAAATTAAAAATTATAAAATTAGTAAGATATCAGCCAAAGGCATTTTCATTTTGACGCATTTTTGAATCACAAAACTTTTCCTCTAGTTTCAATCTACCCCATCAACAACAAAATGAATAGGGAATATGCTAAAAAGAATGCGAAGCGGAACACGAAAACGACAACCGACAAATTTAAGCACCACGACCAAGTGGAAAAGTTATGAGGCGCCGCACAGTGGGGCCATTGCTGATTTTACTTTGCAAAAATCGTAACTTATGAACCAAATGAGATAATCGAAAATTTTAAATGGCATATAATAGATAACTTTTCAAGCTATGAAATAAATGTTTAAGGAAAGTGCCACGCCCCCAAGATACTTACTTAGGGGCTATCAAAGTTGAAATTTGTGAAAAAAAATAAATTTTATGGCACCTAAAAATAAATATTTTTTAAAATTTTTGATTTTTTTTGTTTTATTTTTAAGGATTTTATTGTTAAAAATTACTTTCAAAAAATTTAAAAACAATTTTTTTTTTTTCGAAAAATTTTTTTTTGTTTTTCGTTGTGAAATTTCAGAATTTCATATGTCGACCTAATTCCTATGACATCTATATGATATTGTTGTCCGATTTCAACCAATTTGACATATTATGAATCTGGGGTAGTCTTTTATAACAACTATATCATATAGCTGCCATAGGAACAATCGGTCGAACTATGGAATTATGCCGCGTGTTTTTATTGTGAGGTTGCATTAGTTTTTTTGATCTCAGGTTTAGCGGTGCAAGTTGGTGCAGACAAAACTATATACGTTATTTAGAGAAATAATTACTGAAGCGTTCTAATGTTAGTGTACCTTTTAAATTCCTCATGCTTGAGAGCTATCGGGTACCAAAGTTAAAAAAATATCCGAATCTAGTGTTTTTTTCAAAGGATTTTGTTTAAATGGGTTAACCTTAAAAGGTTGTACCACCCACAATTTTTACTTGATTGTAAAATCTTTTTGGATTCTTAATCTTTAAAAAATTCTCTATCGAATGCTTTTATTACTTTTTTCAAACTCTTACCCCAAAAAAATTAATTATGCTATTTAATCCTTCCTGCTGCCCTAAAAAACACCTGATATGGAATTTTTTTTTGACTTTGGTACCCGATAGCTAAAAAAATTGAAAATCCTTGGGGATCAAATAGCCTTTAAACCCTTCAGATATCATTTCTCTAAATAACGTATATAGTTTTATCTGCACCAACTTGCACCGCGAAAGCTGAGATCAAAAAAAGTGATGCAACCTCACAATAAAAACACACGGCATTAATCCATAGTTCGACCGATTGTTCCTATGGCAGCTATATGATATATTTGTTCGATTTGAACCAAATTTGGTCTGGATATAAAAGACTACCCCAGATTCATAATATGTCAAATTGGTTGAAATCGGACAACAATATCATATAGATGTCATAGGAATTAGGTCAACATATGAAATTCTGAAATTTCACACCGAAAAACAAAAAAAAATTTTTCGAAAAAAAAAAATTGTTTTTAAATTTTTTGAAAGTAATTTTTAACAATAAAATCCATAAAAATAAAACAAAAAAAATCAAAAATTTGAAAAAATATTTATTTTTAGGTGCCATAAAATTTATTTTTTTCACAAATTTCACAAATTTCAACTTTGATAGCCCCTAAGTTAGTATCTTGGGGGCGTGGCACTTTTTTTAAACATTAATTTCATAGCTTGAAGAGTTATCTTTTATATGCCTTTTAAATTATTCGATTATCTCATTTGGTTCAAAAGTTACGATTTTTGCAAAGTAAAATCAGCAATGGCCCCACTGTGCGCCGCGAGACCCGAAAGCAGCCCCAACAATTTAATGCCACAGAATGGACACACGCGGCGTATACTGAATGCGTCGTCAGATGTGAACCGCTTTGCCTTATCATTAAATCTCTGGCATATCTCCAAATTTGTTATGATAAGCTGTATCTTTATGAAAGGCGAAATTAAAGCGAGAAACACCCTGTTCGCTGTAAGTAAGATTACATCTATTTGCATAGCCACAGACGGTGCGATCTTAAATGACAAATTAGAGGTTCAAGTGATCTGATTCAACTCTTGAAATAAATCGTATATAAATATAGAAATGAATAAAAACATTTAAGGTTTGGAAAGTTAAATTACATTAATATGTAAATTCCATAAAACATATAATAAATGAACACATTTAGTCCAACAAAGCAGCAAGCATTATTGGTATTACGGAATTTGAGCCAGGTCGAAATCTCATTCAAAAATTAGAAAGGTAACGAAAAAATAAATTTTTAAAAAATTTCAAATTACAGAAATAATTAAACTAGTGAATTTTAAAAAACAAGTCCGAAATATGTAATTTTTGACATTTCAGGTGTCATTTGGCGGATTTTTGGAGCACCCCATAATAGGTTAAGCATTAGTATATGGCGTTAGTGATTTTGGGAACACGCTAAGCTGACAAAAAATTTAATAAGCGTCAGGATCATTTAATTGATCGATTGCTTGTGATGTTTATATTTTGTGAAATACGCTTTAAATCATCAGGTGAAAGGTCTGACCAAATTAATTCGCAATATTTGCGGTTCGTGCGATGTCAAAAACCACAAATTTTCGACAAATTAATGTTGAGCTCGGGGGGGTTTGTTCAGGCTTATAGTATACTGTCATTAAAGCGACCGCCGGAAATCTGTTTGTGACTGCAGAGAATGGGATTGAAAAGGAAAAAGTGTGCGAAAGAGAGAGAGAGAGAGAAAGGGTGAAAGTGAAGGGGGAATGAGGCGTTAGGACGAAAACTCATTAGTGCGTCATAACGATGCCCGGGGGCGGGAAAGAGTAGAAGCCAAATAAAAATCACACACTTCCACACACACATTTACACACATATTTACATTGAGCACTTGATTGTGTTTTGGTTGAATTGCACTTGATTTAGATGAAATTTACTTTCTCTAGCTGCCAACTAGGGGATCATCAACAGATTTGATTGCTTAAAATGTAATTACAATTACGACCACACTCAAAACGAGTCCAACAACAAATGCACAGTGGTGCGACTTAAAAAAAACAATTAAATGTATTAACTTATGTTTCCAAAGAAACAGCATTTTTACTATTAAATAAAGAGCAGTGCCGAGGTTTACATACATACATATGTATATTATTGACAAGCAACAACACCCAAGAAACCAGATAAAATGCAAAATATTGTGTCGCAAAAATTCAAATATATTCAAAAAATTCAAAATATAAAATAACGAACTTTCAAAAATAACTTTCGATAAGTCAAAACTCTGCAGAGCAGTTCTCGATTATAATTTATTAAAAAAAAATTACGATCAAAAGTATAATAACGAACTTCCAAGAATAACTTTCCATAAAAAAGATTTGCAGAGCAGTTCTCGATTCCAATTTAATAAAAATTTCGCTTTCATAAAAACTTTCAGTTTTTATACCAGCTACATACCTTATGTATGGTATATTGTATTCGTGGAAATACATTTAACTAGTAAATTGAAGCAAGTCTGACTCTTTATAAGAATCAAAAGCAGATTTAATATGGCGGTAGATAGCGCCTAAAAGCATACAGAAAATTACTTACCGTAGGAACTTAAAATATATGAATACATGTAATAAATATATAAATTGTGTAAAGGGTATGTCACAGTCCGACAAACGCTTCTCCCGCTTGTTTATCAATACAACTGAGCGTATCCCACTGAAGTCAAACATTTTCACAGGCGACTAAAAGTATGCAACATTCTTTTGGTTGTGTCTTTAAATCAAATCTCTCGCTGGCCACAGTGTGGCACTTGGATAATTAGCCTTCTTTTTGCTTCTCTGCTGCAAGTTGCACTTGACAAATGGCAACTGACGTTGGCAATTATTGTTGTAACTACAAGCCGAAGTTTTAGCGCACAAATGTTGACATTGCTCCGACATTTATCAGTTGCAACCAGCAAAATCAGCGTCATCATCATAATTATTACTATTATTATTAATTTTATTTATGTTGCTTTAACGCGTTCTTGAGGAAAAGTTTATCCATCTGCTGCCAAGGGAAAGCCAACTGGCAGATTATTAAAAAATTCCACTTACAATTGCTTGCAGCTTAGCACTGAGTGCTTGATGATTCGTTTGCGAATTACGATGAGTCTAAAATCTAGCTTATGTTTCTCTTTTTCCAAAAGGTCTTGTGAGGCTTAGCTCGATGAATACCTATTGGATACATTGCATGTTACCTGTTCGATTCAGTTTATTCTGAACTACACAAATCCGTCAAATAAATTGACTATGCTTCTAAGCTTCTATTGGCTTTAAAAGCAACCAAAATCTAAAACAATTTAGATAATATAATGTTATTTGGACTTAAGTAAACTTTGCGTTTAGGGATCCCAAAAATCCGTTCGTGAATCGGGCCGAGTCTTTTTTAAATTTGAAGATCTCAAGCCGTGACTCGATTAAGTAATTGGCATTCTTCAGTATTACAGTTTTGCTAGCACTTTTCTTTTTTCTTTCTAGAAATCTGAACTAAGTGATTGGTAGCACATTGCCTCCGTAACTTACATAGTTTGAATGCATTGTCGTTTCAAAATAAATAAATTGTTACTAAACTCAGTAAACAGCTTGATCTCGACTCGACTGTAGTTTAGTTTTTCAACGGACCTTCAGATGAAATTGTAATTAAAGTTGCAAATATCTGACACATTACACATAATGATTTAAACTCACATTTTGCATTTGACATTTGCAATTTGGATTTTGCCGTAAATCTTAGTAAATTTATGTAAATAAAATGCAAAAAGCTCGTAAATGGGAAAAGTAAATCAAATTTGAAGAAAATGACACTGTCACAATAGCCTTCCTTTAGATGTTCATCTTAACTGGGTCAACTGGGTGCGAATGCTGTTCGATTCTCGGGCCTCAGCAAATTCGCAAAACGGAGGGGCGTGCAAAGTACCAAGCACAACTCTGCAGCACTGCAACACTGGCCCAATTGACCAACTACTGAATATTCGGCAAACTCATTCATTTTGCACTCGCACAATAAATACACAGGGGGCGTTGCACTTTAAGGGGCGTGGCAATCAACTGCAATGCGTTGCAATCAAGCGGATGTCGAAATGCGGTCATTGCTGAACTTTTATCAGCATCTTGCCACATGCAACGCTGCAAGCGCCATGAGCTCCATTATTCTGCTGCACAAGGCATATCCCACTGTACAGTGGGACAGATTAGTTTAAAAGTGAACTGTAATAAAAATGAAAGCATTTATCAATATCTTTCGTGTGTTTTTTTAAACGACTGTAATTTTGATAGCTTTTCATTTAAAGAAATTTAAAGATAACAAAGGAAATTGGTTATAACTACTGTAAATCTAGCTGATCAACATTTTATCAAAATAAATAAAATATTTTGTGCCAAATACCGAAAATTGATTGCAAGTGTAATTTTTTTTTAAGTATTGTAATTAAAGAATATTTATAATTTGCCATATTTTTTGCTACATTTCGAAAATTTAAAATAGAAAGTTAATGTATCCCAATGCCGCATAAATTTGAGATAGTAATTTTCAATTCTTTGGAATGTTTTTTTACTAAAAAAAAACTACACATAAAAGAACTCATTACATTGTCTATGAGTTTGTATACTTGAAGTTTGACTAGCTTGGCCTCACTGTGCTGGAAATAATGTGAGCTGTGGGGGGAGTCTCGCTAATTACGCTGCCAACATTAATTCAGCTGCTGACAGGGAAGGCGTAACAGGGCGTGGCACAAATCACGGCTGATATATAGTTGCTAACTTAAAGCACATTATGCTTGTGATGATAAGCACGCTCGGCAGAATGTTGCCCCCCTCTCACAGCGACAGCGGCATGCCAGAATACACTCCCCGACCTCGACCCCGACCCCGACCCCGACCCCGACCCCGACCGTGCCCATGACACATTACCACACTGCATATTTAGTATAGTATTTATACTCGTTATGCGTTTACGCTTCCGCTTCCGCATCAACGCGCCGAGTTTGTCGCGCTTGAACAAAGTCAAAGCGCAGCGAAAGCAAAAGTTGCCTAGGGGAAGGCCATACAGAGAGCAAACTAAACAAATAACTGCTTACTATATAGTAGTAGGAACGGCTGCAGTCGAGCTCATGCGAGACCCTGTACTTAATCTGTAAAATAGTTCAAATATAACAAATATCATTAGAAACAAGACATGTTTTACAAATACAAATCCAAAGCAATTGTCGGAGTTCTATCAAAGTCAAAAAGATATTTAAGAGATCTGATACAATATGTACTATTTATTGAATTAGTTAGTTAAATAAAGAAAATACATTTTGCTAGCTATGTATATAAATAAATTCAGAAATGTAACAATTTCGTTGATAATGGAAACAAAATTGTGGCCATCAATTTCGGTAACATCGAACATTTGTTCGAAATAATGAAATCCCTGACATTTAAGCCCCATTCAGACGAGCACTTTTTCACCGAGACTTTTTGTCATATTTTGTCAAAAAGCTGTCCGTGTCGCGTAACCATACAAAATTTCAAAGCGTCGGTAAAAAACCGACACTCACCGATGGAATAGAACGTGTTCGATGGTGAGCGACACGGACGATTTTGTGACAAAAAGTGCTCGTCTGAATGGGGCTTTAAGGAGAACCGACATTTCCAACATTTGTTTTTAAAAGCAATTGTCGTTGTCAAAATCTCTAGAGATTTGTGAAATATGCCTAAAAGAAACAAAAATTAAAGCCACAACATTTTGGGAAAACCAGGATTGCGAACGCAAAAACCTTGTACATTTATGTCTAATTGACAAATGACAATAAGTTTACAATCTTTTTTCTATATCGGGTTGTTGCCTGCTCTACACTTAAAAAATATGTACCCTCTTCGGTGCTTACACTGATGAAGAATTATTATAATTATTTCTTTATTGGGACTCCCAGCACTACAAGTATAAACTTAATATTTAATGTGCTAGTCACAATGCCACAATGTAGACATCTTATAGGTTTGCTTTTGTTAAACTCAATAGACCCTTGTACTTTTTAACTGCACGGTCTAAAAAGTGAAAAAGCAAAGATATATAGAACGCTGAGTTGGGAAGCTGGAGTCAAATAGGGGGACAGTTGTGACAAGAGAAGAACATATATAAATGGGAGAGAGGAAGAGGGAAAGGGGGAAAGGGGGATGGTTGCCGTTTAAGATGCTGTCATGCATGCGAAAATGATGTCAACGACAACAACACGCAAAGTGCAAAGTGCGCATTAAAAACTCGCAGTCTATAAATAAATATGAAAGATACATATGTACATATGTATGCATATTTAAAATAGAGCTTTTATCGGGCGATTTTACGTCGCATTTATACAGCAAATTAGTAATGGTTTTATTTTACAGTAAACAGAGCTTTACTTGTACAAAATTCCATATTTATGTTTATGAACTTTCTATATAAATTATTTAGGGCTTTGTTTCATTTACACAAGAACCAGAAACAGGCAATGCGATCCGATAAAGAATTAAGAATGGCTTCATCTCAGTCACTGAAAGATCTACAAAGAGCATACTTTTAGGAAATTTAATGTACTTAAAGTGGTAAACAAAATTGTATTATATTAATAATAAAACAGAACAAAGTCTTTGCGATGCTATATTAAGCCTTGTCAATATACTTAGTTAATCGTAGAAAATGTTAATATGCCGGATTCTCTGCTATATTTTAAAAGTATCAAGAGAAGATAACAATTCTCCTGGAAATCGTGAAAACCATTTTGTTATAACAAAAATTTCTTTGTCAAACGAAACAGAGCACAGTGGTTCCTCCCATTGGCCAAAAATAAAAAAGTCAAAGTTAAAATTTTGACTTAAGATATATCAACACTTTTTTATAATTGGTCTAGCTATGAAACTGTATTTTTGTTTTTGATTTGTTCTAACTATCCTCTTCAAAAATAGCATCGAAAGAGACAGCATGATATTATTTTGGTATTGCAGCGTGAGCAACTTGCTAATAGAGCAGTCAATAATAAAATTAAAAAAGCAATGTTATTGTCGATGAAAGGGATTAATATTATAAATAAAGGTATAAACTATATTTTTACAACAAAAAGTATATGTTCTTCCTGCTGTGTTTTGTGTAAATCGGTATTGTGTTAAGTACGTTATTTTGGACGTTCTGTGTATAACTTTGCTGTGTTTCGTTAGAGTTTTCGTTATGAAGCAAAACTCAGCAATCAATAAATCTTTTTGTATATTATTAATTAACATTTAAAGATTATGAGGTGTTAAATTCAAGTGCCGATAGGTGCCCAGGCTCTTGCTTTATACAAAAAGGTAAATCTATATTTTTGATCAATCCTTCCTATGAGCTATATGCTATAGTGGTCCGATGTCAACCAAACTTGATCAGGATGTATGGGACCATCTCATATGCATGTTCTGTCAGTTTGGTTCATACATATATCTCAAACAACAAAAACGTTTTTCATACTAAGACCTGTTCATACTAAGACTTGATTTTCATTCAGATCGTTCCTATAGCAGCTTTAAGATATAGTGGTCCGAATTTAAACAAATTTGGTCAGGATGTATGGGACCATCCCATATGCATATTCTGTTGTTTCGGTGGAGATTTCTTAAACAACAAAAAAGTTTCTCATACTATGACTTAATGTTCGGCTGATCGTTCGTATGGCAGCTATATGATATAGTAGTCCGATTTCAACCAAATTTAGTCAGGATATATGGGAGCATCCCATATGCATATTTTGTCAGTTTGGTTCAGATATCACAAACACCAAAAAAGTTTTTCATACAAACACCTGATTTCAGACCGATAGTTCATATGACAGCTGTATGATATGGTGGTCCGATCCAGCTGATTTTTATACATCATCTTACTATAAATTTATAAAAATTTTGTGGTAAGTTTCAAGCCTCTCCCTCTACTAGAAGTATTTTTGGCCGCCTTCCCCATACAACAGGAACCAGTGTGCAGAGCTGCGACCAAAATTCACGCGGATACATTTCAATGATCTTTTTCAGAATTTTGAAATGGCAACCCAAGAAAGCGTCTGTAAGCCTGGGGAAAATAATTGAAGTCCGATTCGACTGGTTTTAATATGGAAAGCAAAAGATTTTTCAGCTAGTGCAATAGTTCTCAAAATTTCCGTTTGTTGCAATTCAACAACATTTCATGGCATACTTTTGTGGGTCCACTAAAAAAACGTTGACCGAATTTATATTAAACTAATTTCTGACATTGAATTCGTAATCAGCGACCTTAAATACCCAAATAGTGATGACTTTTTTTGACAACATTCAATGAGAAAGCCAATTAGCATATATTTTTCACAGATTTCGAGTTTTCAAATGCTATCTTGGATCTGTCATGTTTCGTTTACCTACCATACTAACTTCTTAGAGAGATTCATTGTCAAAAACTTTAGCCCCAAGCTAGTCAAAGCTGATTTCAATATTTCTTTTCTAAAAAATGTTTAATCAATGGCACAATAGTTTTCGAAAGACCCAGATCATTTAAATTCATCTACGTAAATTTTGGTCGAAGTTTTGTTCCGTTTGGGAAAGAACGTCCCATATAAAGAGCAATATTTCTTTATTGAAACTGAAAACTTCAGCACGATGGAATAATAAACACGGCCTACAAAAGCACTTCAAGAAATGTAATATGCATTTCTCATAGCATTTATTACAGGATACTCGAGTTTATGTTGCCCGTCAATGCTGTAAATAGTTTAAAGTGAGTAAAGAGGGAAAAATGCGCTGTGGCAAAATTCGCAGCAGGCTTTTTGTCGGTATCAAAAGTGGGCGTGGAATGCAGAGGCGAGTTGCATTCAAAATTCAGGAACTGAATGTGGTGAATGCGAGAAAGGGGGAGTGAAAGGAAGTGTGTGTGTCAGTTGAGTTGACACTGCAAATGGTAGGCAAAAATTAAAAACAGAGAGAGAGAGAGAGATGTTTATATGCAAATTTAATTTAAATGGCATGAATACAGATACACACACTCACACCCATAGACAGACACACAGAAACACACACAAAACGCACCTAGAAACAAGAGCTAGGCATTACAGTTTGAGCAGCACTGGACTTCAATTGAAGTTGCACAAAAGTGCGCTTGCTCTCAGTTGTCCTCGTTCATCGGGCCACATTCTGTGGCGTCTTTTTCGGGCAAACAAACATAACGGAAAAAAAAAAGAAATAACGGCGTAAGTGCCACGTCCTTGTGCGGGATACAAAAGAGAAAGAGCTGCAAGTCAAGTTGACTGATGGCCAAAAAGCCGAAGGCATTGAAATGAACTGCACGCCAAACAGTGCATAATGGTTAGACTTTAATGAAGAAAGGACAAAAAAAAACACTTTTAAAATCAACTAACAGTTTTAATACATCTGAGTGCAAATATTTTAAATAGGCTATGCAGCTAAAATTCTAGCGTTCAATTTGTATAAGTTAACTAGACCTGCAATCAATAGATTACTTTAAATGTTACACAACAATTCTACTGTACAACTTTACAAACACAACATGCATATATTATATATTTGGAACTTTAACATTTCGTAGGGCCTTGTTATGCTTCAATTTTAAAAACAAACCAACTATTGCAACTAATTTTTAGTGCGAAACTGCGTTATCTGAATAACCCAAATGATATGCTTTATAAAAGTCTTAAAAGCGCCTTTTAAAAATTAATTCTTGTTACTTTTTTGATTATATTGTTTATTTTTAAACAAGTTTGTGGTATTTATAAAATTTGCATTGTAAACTTAAATACTGTTCTTTTTTTGTTCATATAAAAATTAATTGATTTATCTTTTTTTAATGCATTTAAAACAAGTCAGAAGGGCCTAAGTCGAGTGCACTGCGTAGAATTCTAAACTGTATATTCGCAAGTAATTACTTAAGCTCGACATTTGTATATTAAAGGGCGCTTCAGACGAGCACTTTTTCACCGACACTTTTTGTCAAAAAGCGATTTTTCCGTGTCCGTATCGCTCACCATCGCTCACCGATGGAATAGAACGTGTTCTATTTGCATCGGTGAGCGTCGGTTTTTCACCGACGCTTTAAAATTTTGTGTGGTCACACGGCACGGACAGCTTTTTGACAAAAAGTGTCGGTGAAAAAGTGCTCGTCTGAACCGACCTTAAATATTTAAAAATATACACATATATATTATAAAATATGTTATTTACAAAATGCAATGTCGTTAAATATTTAGTTTTTTAAGTTGAAAAGTGCAATCAAGTGAACACGTATATTTACTTGGATACAATTTTTGTTTATATTTGATTTTTGCCCACTGTGCAGCTGTGGCATGCAACGCGTACGTATGTAGGTAGAGGCACGTAAAATACGAAATACGAGCTGCCTCCTTGACTATTCCTTGGTAAATAACGACGAGTTGCCAAAAAAAAGCGTTCATACAAATTGTGAGAGGTCGTCGGAGACAAAGCGAAAGATTGCAATTGAGATAGAGAAGGTGAGGGAGAGAGCCAGAAAGGGATAGCAAGAGCAGTGGCAGCATTTATTGTTGAGTTGTCGAGGTCGTTATCTGCTCGGTCCAGAGCTGTTCCTGGTAGGCTGCAATGTGCAGCTTGTCACTGACTTGCAGCGCGTTCCAATCCGCCAGCTGCAGACTCTGCACGTAGATGGCGCCGAAGTAGGCATCCGCCATGGACGACTGGGGACGACGACACTTTAGGCCAATGTCCAGCAGAGTCGCCGGTCCATCGAAGCTAACAAGATAATAACGCACGCGCCAGTTGACACCCAGAGTGCCCAGCTCCGAGGGCAGCTGCTCATGGATGAGACTCGATGGCAATGTGGCACCAAGTGGCGAGATGTAGCTGCGACCTGGGGTGACGATGTGGCTGGCGTAGCCACCGCAAAACAGATACATATGTTGACTGCGACGTCCAGGCGGACGGCAACGCAAGACGACATCGAAATGATGATCGCCTTCGGGGGCGTCCACTCGGTAGGCATAGCCGAGGAGCAGCACGCCCAGCGGCAACGGGAAGTCGGTGAGGAAGAGGCGAAAGGCGCGTTCAAAGTTGAGGATGCGCAGGGCACAGCCGCCGGCATAGGCGGTGGTGAAACAGTGCTCCGCATTGCCGCTCAATGGCACCGACGGCTGCAGCGCCTGGCGCGACAAATTGAAGAAGGATCGGGCGGTGGCATCACGTGCCCCGCACTCGAAGCGGCCACGTCCCGAGCCAACGCAGAAGTCCGTGTAGAAGGGCAGCTGGCGATAGGGGTGAGTGGCCAGATGCTCCCAGAGGCTCGACCACCATTTCTCGTTCCTGGCGAGGAAGGCGTCGTTGAACGCCTCGTCGCCATTGTCGTTGCGAATGTTGTAGCCATATTGCTGCAGTGTCTCATAGCACCAGGCGGGCGCAAAGATGCCCGCCGAGAAGCCGCGCCTCGCGATCCTCGCCAGCGTTTGTGCGCTCTGGAATCGCCCCACCTGACCACGTCCGAAGACATCCAGTCCCTGGAACACCCGATGCGCCTCTGCCTTCTCTCGCCGCACAGTGGCCTCGCTCGACTTCAGACTGTTCTCATTCCACGTGTAGTTGATCAGAGTGCCGTGACTCATCCGGAAGAACTCCACGTTGCGCTCGTTCAGCTCGTTCTGCCAGCTGAGTCTCCCGCTGTCGATTACACTGTCGTACCAGAAGACGCGCCCATGCGGCACCTGTGTCTCCGTGGCTCGACGCAGCTCATCCACAAAGAGGCTAAAAGACGGCGAAACAATAAACATTGGGCATTAGTGACGGGCTTTGCAATGCACATTACTTAATGTTCTTCACACAACATTCTTTCATTTAAAAGAATAAATATACAATTGTAGGGAATTGTACAGGTAACAAAGTTTATTTGGCAAAAAAAAAACATTATCTTCATTATCTTATTTAATTTTTTTTTAATTTATATTTTATAAAAGCTGCTTAGGGTTCCTAAAACAAGTTCAACAAAATCATCCATTGATTTAAAGAGAAAACAAGTATATATCGGTCATTTACTAGAAGAGTTGCTCAGTTGTTTTTTCTCAAATTTACAAGTTTGACCCCTTTTCAAAAAACACAGGCGACACTTGACAACTTTAAATGCGTTTATCTCGAAACGCCATTTTTGGCGATATATCACTCTTCTAGTAAATGAGCGATATGTTCCCCTTTTATTTTATAAAAAAATAGACTTGTGCATTAGAGTGCATCGATTTTTTCACAAAAAATGGTAACCCATTTCCATAATCTATGCTTAATTCTAAGAGGTTTTCACCAAGAAACCATAGTTCTAAAATGATTTCCAGGTCCGCGCTTTTTGAGTTGAAAATGTATTTCTTTTTGAAAATTTATATCTTGGGTGTTTATGGTCCGATCCTGACAAACTTGATGTTAATACTCTTGTTAGGACCAGGACTTTTAAAATTCCATAGAGCCAAAGGACTAAATGTCCTTTAAAAATAATTTCCATCCTTGGAACGGACGATTTCGCGATTCGTCTCTATCTTAAAAAATTAGTCAGAATTAAACCAATTTTTTAGGCAAAACAAATTTTTTTTCCTTGAACCTCCATTTTTAATTAACAGAAAATGTAAAACATATTTTATTAAAATTGTATTAAAATTTAATTAAAATATGTTTTACATTTTCTGCAAATAAAGAGCACAGGTTCAAGGAAAAAAATATTTGCTTAGCCAAAAAATAGTTTTAATTCTGACTCATTTTTCAAGATAGCGACGAATCGCGAAATCGTCGTTCCAAGGATGAAAATTATGTTTTAAGGACATTTCGTCCTTTGCTTGTGTGAGATTTTAAAAGTCCTGGTCCTAACAAGAGTATTGACACCAAGTTTGTCAGGATCGGTCCATAAACACCCAAGATATAAATGTTCGAAAAAATGAATTTTTCAACTCAAAAACGCGGACCAGGAATTCATTTTAGAGCTATGGTTTCGTAGTGAAAACATCTTAGAATTGGGCATAGATTATGAAAATGGGTTACCAATTTTTTCATTTTTTCGGGCCCATACAAATCGATGCGCTCTATTGTGCATACTTAAAATGGAAAAAAAAAACATTGATATTTACATAAACTGTTTTAAGAGCTCGTATAAATTATGAAAATGTATACGGCTTTGTGAGAATTTGTACAGACGGCCAATTTACATTTTTTAATAATGGAAAAATATGTGTAAAAACGCAGAAAATTACAAAATTGCAAAAAATATTTATGTTGTGTAAAGAGGCTATTAAATGGCCTCCAGTATAATATGAATAATGGAGTCATTCTAATAATATTTATCGATATTTTAAGCTTAAGCATGATATGTTATATACTTCACTCTACTCCATAGAAAACTTATGTCTTATAGTTTTTAGTTTTTTGTTTCTTAAGCTATATCGATCTTTTCAACGAAAAAGATAAAGATATTCCCTTAAAGTACTAACTGAATTTCAGAGTAGATTATCTTGGGACTTAAATGGAACAAAGGAAATCAATGCCCAAGTCTCTCCATACTTAAAATCTCATACAAAATATGGTAATAGGAAATTGGTATCGATAGAAATATACTTATATAGAAAGCGAGAGACTCTATAGACTAGAAATTAGTAATCTAAAATCAAATATGGTAAAGGAAATATGTGCTGAAAGGCAAATGACGCTAGCCCAGGATAAGTGTTAAATAGCATAAAATCACAGAGTCTACTCACTAGAGATTGGGCATGCACTCGGCGCGCACTGAACACTCCACATTGACCAGCCATCCCTCGAAGTGGAAGTGCTGGCAGAGACGCGTGAGGGCGGACACAGTGCGTCGCACGTTCTCGGCGCTGGAGAGGACCTCGTGCAGATGGCGACTGCCCGAATCGTTCTCGACAATATAGGTGCCCAGCACGGGAACACCGTGACGATGGGCGGCATTCAGCCAACCGCTGGGCGGAATGGTCACATACTGGTGACTGAAGTAACAAAAGTAATCCACGGCGGACCAGTGCATGAATCGATAGTCATCGAACTTCGCCGAGCTCTGGAAATGTCTGCAATGGGGAATCTTACACTAGTTAACAACAAAAATTGATGCCACTTAACCTACTTTTCTGATACATGGTGTCGAAATACTTATTGACAAAATGCTTGACTCAAAATATAGTAAACAACTAATTAGAAAATCAGAACAAACTTTCAAAGAGAATAAAAAGTTTTTGCATAGAAAAATATGTATGCAAAATAATTTCTCGTCAACTGTATCAGAAAAGTTGGTTATAAGTTGGATAAAGTCAAGTTTTGTTGCCCCGTTTTATCAGGGATTTACCGATCTGCCAGATAGTTGCCCATCATGTCATGGCAGACGAGGAGTTCGCGTCGATTGTTCGCGTTGACATCGCGGCGGTGGCTGCTCATGAAATCGGATTGTCTGTCCAAATAGACGGCCTCGCCACGCACTGCCGTGTCCAGAGGGCGGACGTAGCGCCTCCAGTCAATGTCGCGACTTCGCACTTGAAGGGACCACAATTGAGCATTGTCTCGAAGAGGCTCTGCCTCCAGTTTGGCTGCAATTTCATGTGTTAACTGTTGTTGTTGCTGTCGTTGTCGTTGTTGTTGCTGTTTTTGTTGCTCTCGTTGCATTTTCTTCTTGTTGAAACGTTGGCACGCCAAATGGAACTAAGTTAACATTTATCTCACACCCAACAACGACGACAACCAACAACTATTTTTTCCGGGCTTATCAATCTTAGAAAATTGCGCGGCGACCGCATTTAATGAGAGCTCTCGGGGATTCGAAGGTTTCAATTATATATGCATTTAGTTTGCCCCAGGGATCGCAAATAAGAGTTATGAGAAACTGAGAAAACTTTTGTTTTTAGTTTATATTTAAAAATCATAGTATATAAGTTATTCTTCAATTTTTTTTGAATAAAAAATAAAAGTTATTTTTAAATTTTTATAACACAAATTTGTATTATAAAAATTTAAAGCTAAAATTTTTGTTAAATTTTTATTATAAAAGTTGAAAAAGAACTCTTATTTTCAATATATATTTTGAAATTTGTATTATAAAAGTTGAAAAGTAGCTCTTTTTTAAATTTTTATACACTAACAAAATTATGATTTTTGAATAAAAATTGAAAATTAATTATTATTTTATAATTTTTTTATTTAGATCGAAAAAAAAAGTTTTCATTTAAATTCTTTTTAGATACAAATTAACAAATAACTTTTATTTAATAATATATATTTTGAAAATTAGTATAATCGTTACGGTACCTGAAAAATTTAAAAAGAAGTCTTATTTTCAATTTTTATTATAAACGTTGAAAAGTAGCTCTATTTTAAATTTTTATACACTAACATAACTATGATTTTTGATTAAAAATTGAAATTTTATCATTTTTTTATTTAGATCGAAAAATAAGAGTTTTCTTTTAATTATTTTAGATACAAATTAACAAATAACTTTTATTTAACAATTTATATTTTGAAAATTAAAATCGTTACGGTCCCTGGTTTGCCCCAATGTTAGTCACAATTATTGCCTGACTGTGCAAACTCAACACTTCTCTCTCTCTCTCTCTCTCTTCTCTCTCTTAGTTCCCATAGTATAGTAATAAGACTCAGAAATTAGGTTTCTTGTTAGATAAGATACATATGAAGATATTGTTTCCCCCATTTATGAGATATCCTTATTTTTATTCGTTAAAGATCGAAAGAAAGAATTAAAAAACATCTAATTGCAAATAATGAAAATCAGGAAATAACAGCGTACCCGATACCGGAACCGTTAACCGATAATAACCGATTAAAATTGGTAACCGTAATCGAAAGAAAACTTTTTTATTATTCCTAAACAGAAAACCGAAATCATTCAAACAATTATAATAAGCATTGTTCCATCAAATCCATGCAGTTTATTTAAATACCTTAAATTGAAATCTATATGCTTATAAGCGGGAGCTTGGATTAGATTTAAGATCCATAGTTTTTTGGTATAATTTTCTTAGATTTCTTCGCAGATTCCGATTTGTGTGGACGCCTGTTGAGAAAAAACTTGACCCGACCTTTTATACTTAGTATGTACCAAATTTTTTAATTTTTCTATCGCTTTCAAATGTTTTAATTTGAATAATAAAATGTGGAAAAACCAATTTTGAGCAGAGCTTTACTCGACCGTTAATAAGTATAATGGATATTGCTGTAGCTAGAATGTCGATTGCTTCTTAATGCGGCATTCAAATTATCTGGAGAGAAGTTTTCAAAGCTGTTGGAAAACACAATAAAAAACAACGATTTCGCCTTATCGCTCATTCAACTTCATTTTCTACGGGCACAGAGAAAAAAAGAAAAAAAATTCATTTGGATTTTGTGAATTATTCATGCGGTCAGCGTACAGATCCGGACACGTATAGGGACATGGACTCGGACCCGCAACGGGCAACGGGCAACGCAGTGACCTTCAAGCCATTTCAATTGCAGTTTCTAATGTGCAGCAACAGTAGCTGCTGCCACAGCAGCATCAACCATGCCGTTTCCTGTGGCAAAACTTTTTTTGTTACTGTCGTGGCGAAGAGACGGGTGAGGGAAGAGGAGGGCTGAGGGGGAGCAGACTGTCTATGCTGTGGTTTTAAAGTGGGCTATAGGGCAGGCATTTTGTGCCATTTGTGGGCAACGAGGCGTCTGAGCGGAACTTTAATCTATCATTGCTGCCATGGGCGTAGCCAGGTTGCCCTCCGCCCCCCTTGAAGCTTGAAAAATGCAAATATTATTTTTATATTTTGAAATAATGTGCAAAGTTCTTAAAAAAGATGCAAGCGGAGTTCCGGAAACGTGAAATTCAATTTGTGTATTTAAAGATATTAAGTGGTGACCGCCCCCATTAAGTTCAGTTCTGGCTACGTCCTTGTTTGCTGCCAGGATATGGATATGGATTTTACAGCAGCACGACAGGAATACCAATGAGCCTGGGCATACAAATGTTTCAATGGGATTTCCATACATGTTATTAGAATAGCCATTAGACTAGATTGTTCTTTGTGGCTAGAACGGCAAACACAGCGTACTTGGCCTACGTTGAGAAACAGAACACAGCGTACTTAGCTTAAGTTAACAACAGAACACAGCGTACTTGGCTTATGCTGAGAACAGAACACAGCGTACTTGGCCTTTGCTGAAAACAGAACACAGCGTACTTGGCCTATGATAAGCACTGATAAGCTGACGCATGACTCGTTGCGTTGATGAGTCAACGGGACATGACTGCAGTTTACAACATATTAACATACACAATTTAACAAGGACTTACGGCAGCCACAGGTGCAGCATTTTGTGGCGCAAAAGTCGCACAGCTGTTCGCCAGCGGACAACGCGTCATAATCGTTGCCGGCTTTTTGGTTCAACTCGTCTGCGTTGACGCCCAGTTCACATTCCAGAGGCGTCTCGACGGCCAAGGAGTTGTCCGTCTCGCTTTGCTCAGACATTTACACCACAAAACACACACAATGCGGCACACAGAGAATACGATAAAAATTAAATAAAATATATTAAACACAACTGGACGAATTTGTTTTCATGACACAGCTGTGCGCCGATTAGCCGATTAGTCAATATTAGACAGTGTTGGCTAACAAGCTACAGTTTACGCTGCAGCAAGCAGTAAACTACTTGCATTTGTAGTATAAATTTGACTATGTAACCTTAACGAAGCATTAGAATTTATTTAATTTTAGTTTCAATCGATTTGCAGTTACTAATTGAAATGCAGAATAATTGAAAATATCTTCTATCTACAGCACAATGTCATGCGGCGCCTTGGGAACGCAGCCAATAGGATAAATGTAAAATCAAGTCAAGGCCGCAATGCAGCCGGGCATAAATAGCAATTAAACAAGCTTTCAACGGAGGAAAATAACTTTTTGTTGGCACGGTTGCCAAGAAGCAAAGGAAAAAAACAAGTAGCTGCAAACTGAGCTTATTTATTAGGCTACACTGCAACATTTTAGCAAGCATCGAAGACGCATTAAAAACGCAAAGAATCACACAAAATGCCAGCGGGTCGTGTGGCCGGTAAAGCCGGCTACTCCAATCACTATTATAATGGTACGTATCAAAACTTCTAATTGAAGCCGAAACCCTAACCGATAACCGGTATTAACCGATTGATTACTGAAACCGTAACCAAATAAAACTTTTGTATTACACCGATACCGAAAAGCTAAATTTATTCCAATCGAAGTAACCGTTTATCAAACCATAATTAAATTAAATTTTGTGATTAATGTGTAATCGTCGAATTTAAAACTAAATTCTAATTTTTTTATATTTTTTTTTAATAATTGAAAAAAAAGTCTTTTTTGAAACCAAATAATTTTGGTTTATATAAATATTAATATATTCTTGTAAAAATATCGGTATTACAAAACCAAAACAATCAAATCACCGAAGACCAAAATTTTAACTTAACTGAAAACAAGTGAAACCGATAATAACAATTGATAATTATAATTTATAATGACAATTTAAAAAATGTATTAAGTTTTTATTTTATCCCATCGATTGCAGCGATGGATAACGATGCATTTATTAGTTATTAAACTGTGATTTCTGGCGACTTTGAGTGTTTGGTTTTCTCTTCTGAAATTCATTTAAAATTCCCTCTGTCTGTTTATTTCTTTGAAGGTCGCTCGTATGTGGGCATCAATGAGGAAATAATGTGGGTTAGCATTGGCATGGGCGTGACTATAGCGCTGCTCATCACGATTGCACTGTGCTACATTGCGCGGGAGAAGTGCCAAAAGCGTCAGCGGGAATATTACGTGACGGCATAGTCGATGTATGCAGCCTGCCAGAGACACGGGGGGGAGGGAGGCAGCGGATTGCGGGGGGCAGCGCAATGCATCCTCCACATGAATATGGATATGGATATGGATATGAATATGGATGCAAATGGGAATGTTGATGTTGATGCAGGCCAACAGCAGGCCTTGTCAATCACAACAGCCAGCCAAACATCACAACAGAGGGCAGATGGGGCAGGGGCAGTGCCAGATGCAGACCCAAAACCAGATCCAGACCCAAAACCAGAACCAGATCCAGAACCAGAACCAGAAGCAAACCCAGGTCCAGGTCCAGGTCTACGGCCAGCTGTTACCATTATGAACTGGACTGTTGTCGACATTTGCGGTGCTCGCAGTTGGGGTTAACCAAAAGGAAGACACAACCCACCATTTTAAGCAAACACCCTCACAACACACTCACACTTATACATACATATATATATAAAGCATTGCCAAAGGCGTCTGTTCTTTGAATTTTTTTTTTTTTTTTTTTAATGTAGTCAATAAATTGTTGTAAGCATAAAGAGCAGCCACGCAGCGGCATTACTTTAAAGTGAAAAATATTGTTAAATTTGCCACGATATACTAATAAAAAATAACAAACACAACCAAAGGTTGTAGCACAGTCTATTTTTGAATTGCGCGGGCTATCTGTATTTCAGCACACTGGCAGCACTGCTTGGCGCTGCCACTTTTCAGCACAAAAAGTGCAGTATTTTCGCACTACTTGCAGGCTCACTGCTTGCTTGTACTGCTTGCTCAGCTGTCAGCTGTTTCGCACTGCGTGGCAAGAAGAGAGCGCGCACGTTTTTTTGTATTTACAAATTCTTTTGCAACCCGATGCGTCGCAATGGACGACAATATTACGTTTAATATATCGACAAAGCCGACAGTCAAAAAGGCCAAGCAGGTGAGTGTTAATGAAAGAATTGAGGCAAACCAGAATACATGCAGATTTGTTGCCCAACAGGCGTCACCAGCGTTGAAGCCGTTGACCAAGAAACAGCGTGGAGCGCCCGCGGGATTTGACTTTCAGTTCGATGCTGACAAGCCCAAGGCCAAGGCGCTGGTGGTGCGACGTCGTGTCGCTCCGCTGGCAAAGGCAAAGGAGCAGGCAGCCCCGCAGGCAGCCAAAGTCACAGCCACAGCCACAAACGTGGCCATGCCGGATGGCGATTTGATGTTCAACGTGTTCACAGCCACGCCAAGTGTTGTCGCCAGCAAGAGGCCAGTGCCAGTGCCGGCCACGCCCATAGCACTGCCAAATAAGCAACAGTTCAAAGCGGCACTCAAGGCCCAAGGACGCAGGGAGAATCCCAACAAGCAACCGCGTGCCGGCGACTTGTTCAAGGCTCAGCTAGACGAGGAGCGCCGCCTTAGGCGTGCCAAAGAGGAGCCAGCAGCAGGAGACGCGCCATCGGACTCCGAATCGAAGGCACCAAAGAATGCCGTGCAGGCAGGGAATAAGTTTCGCACCAAGAAAATCGGACTCTTCGATCAGAGCGATGTGGCGGCCCTGAAGCAGCTGGGCCAGCGTGCGGTCAAGCCCGTCAAGGAGACGATATTCACGGGAACGAAGGTGGAGAGCCTGGGGCTGCATGCACATGCCGTCAAGAACCTGCTGGACCTGCTGAGCATCACAGAGCTGACGACGGTGCAGCAGAAGACCATACCACAGGTGCTGGCTGGCAAGGATGTGCTGGTGAGATCACAAACCGGGTCCGGCAAGACCCTCGCCTACGCCCTGCCCATTGTGGAGCGCCTGCAGGCCCAGCAGCCACACATCAAGCGCACCGATGGCGTCCTCGCTCTGGTCATTGTGCCCACGCGCGAGCTGGCCATCCAGACCTACGAGCTCTTCCAGAAGCTACTCAAGCCCTACACTTGGATTGTGCCCGGCGCCCTGTTGGGCGGCGAGAGCCGCAAGAGCGAAAAGGCGCGTCTGCGTAAGGGCATCAATGTGCTGCTGGGCACTCCCGGACGCCTGGTGGATCATCTGCTGCACACGGCCACATTCAAGCTGTCCAAGCTGCAGTTCCTCGTCCTCGACGAGGCGGACCGTCTGTTGGAGCTGGGATACGAGCGCGATGTGAAGCAGCTCGTGGAGGCCATTGACAAGCAGCGTGCAGAGGATGCGGCGGAGGCAGCGGCGGATCAGTTGCCCGCAGTTGCCATGCAACGGATGCTGCTCAGCGCCACATTGACCTCGCAGGTGCAGCAGCTGGCGGGACTGACGCTCAAGGATCCGCTCTACATCGACAACAGCGACGAGGCCGCAGATGCCGCCTTGAAGGGATCGAGTGGCTACGAGAAGGAGACGATTGAGGCGCAGCTGGACGACGGACTTGGCGAGTACATGGAGGATGTGACTGGTGTGCTCAGCATACCTGAGAATCTCCAGCTAAGCTATGTGGTTGTGCCGCCCAAGCTGCGACTGGTTACCATCGCGGCGCTGTTGGCCAAGGAACTGGCGGCCAGTCCCAAGCAATTCAAGGCGATTGTGTTCATGAGCACCACGGAAATGGTCAACTTCCACCACGATGTGCTCAACGAGGCCTTGACCCGTCGTGTCCTGGACGAAGATGACGAGCAGCCGGATAAGGCGGAGCAGTCAGATGATGACGCCGGGGAGAAGCCGTTGCTGCACGGACTGCGATTCTTCAAGTGAGTAAAGACGAAGACTGTACAAATATTATAAAGACGATTCACTTCCATGCAAAAATGTGACTAAATTGAGAAGTGTGATTTTTGGATGTGCATCAAGTTAGCTAAACATTTTCGGAAAAAAAAACTTTTAAGGGATGGATAATTTGCCGTTAATTATCCGTAATTTATTCGTGAAAAAATTAATTTTGCCGCTCTTTTATTTTAAAAAAAAAACCAATGTTCTGCTAACTTGATATCAAGTTAGCAAGACACTCCCACAATTTTGAGAATTTTTGAAAACTTTTTGTAGTGGAATTTGCCGTTAATTATCCGTAATTTATTCGTGCAAATATTAATTTTGCCGCTCATTTATTTTAAGAAAAAAACTAATATTCTCATGTTTCAAGTCAAATCGATCTTTGCTGTTATTTTAACATTGGACTGTTATGTTAACATTTCTGGTATTTAACATAACAGTTTGGTGTATTTATAATGTTTTACCCGTTTTTGTGGCATTAATTAATTTTCACAAATGTTCAAATTTTTTATACTAACACATATATATACACTCAGACCAACATTTATTCGTACACCCTTTATTTTACTTTAACAGCTATATTAGTCAAGTCTTCACACTAAAAAAAATATATTTGGAAAGGTCGTTCAGATTCCGTTTGAATGATGCAAAACTTTCCTTAACCCATTAAGTACCCATTGAATATTTTGAGTTCAAAAAAACGTCAATTTTTAAACTTTTTCCTCGATTTTTTACACAAAATATTTTGATGCAGAAAAATTCTTCAAACAATTCTAAGAGTGACTGCAAAAAAAAATTTTCAAAAATATTTTTGCTAGTATTTTTAAAAATTTATTGAAAATTGCGAAAAAGGCACTTTTTGTGTGAAAAATGGTAAAAATGGTTAAAAATGGGTTAAAATGGTCATTTTTAGGATTTTCAATAAATTTTTAAAAATACTAGCAAAAATATTTTTGAAAATTTTTTTTTGCAGTCACTTTTAGAATTGTTTGAAGAATTTTTCTGCATCAAAATATTTTGTGTAAAAAATCGAGGAAAAAAGTTTAAAAATTGACGTTTTTTTGAACTCAAAATATTCAATGGGTACTTAATGGGTTAAGGAAAGTTTTGCATCATTCAAACGGAATCTGAACGACCTTTCCAAATATATTTTTTTTAGTGTGAAGACTTGACATATATAGCTGTTATAGTACAAAAAAGGGTGTACGAATAAATGTTGGTCTGAGTGTATATATATATATTTTCATTTGCCGTTAACTATCCGTGATTTATTTGTGGAAAACACAAATTTGCCGTTCATTAAAAAAAAAAAAAAATCCAAATCAACAGCATATTTCAAGTCAAATTGATCGTTGCTATCAGTCAAACATTGGACTGTTCCTTAATCATATCTGGTATGTAACATAACAGTTTGATATATATTTATGTGTTAGCATAAAAAAATTCATAAATTTGGCAAAACTTTTGAAAATTAATTAATGCCACAAAAACTGGTTAAACATTATAAATACACCAAACTGTTATGTTACATACCAGAAATGTTAACATGACAGTCCAATGTTAAACTAACAGCAACGACAGTCCGTCTTGCTAACTTGATGTCAAGTTGGCAAAACATTTTTTTTTTTTTTAAATAAAAGAGCGGCAAAATTATTTTGTTCCCGAATAAGTTACGGATAATTAACGGCAAACTCCACGATGAAAAGATTTCGAAAATTGTCAAAATTGTGGGAGTGTCTTGCTAACTTGATATCAAGTTAGCAGAACATTGGATTTTTTTTTAAAATAAAAGATCGGCAAAATTAATTTTTTCACGAATAAATTACGGATAATTAACGGCAAATTATCCATCTCTTAAACGTTGTTTTTTTCGAAAGTGTTTAGCTAACTTGATGCACATGATTTTTGGGCAACTTTAGTTAGTTTCTATTTGCCAGTTTCGACATTTTATTAAATTATTCGAAATTAATTAGATTTTAAAATTAAGCTAAAAGAGATTATGCAATTAACCCTTTAACATTCCGATTATACTCCAACATATATTTCGCAATTTAGAATACAAATGTGTTTTAATGTGTATCTGAAACATACATATTTTTATACCCTGTGCCCATTGAAAATGGTCAAAAAGGGTATATTAGATTTGTGTGATGTATGTAACAGGCAGAAGGAAGCATCTTCGACCCCATAAAGTATATATATTCTTGATCAGCATCAACAGCCGAGTCGATTGAGCCATGTCCGTCTGTCTGTCCGTCCGTCTGTCCGTCTGTTTGAACGCGTCGATCTCAGAGACTATAATAGCTAGAGACTTGAAATTTGGTATGTGGGTTGCCGAATACCGGACGCAGATCAAGTTTGTTTTTAAATTTGAATCGGACTACTATATCATATAGCTGCCATAGGAACGATCCGTCGAAAATCAAGTCTCAGTCAGAGTTGTGACTATAAGCATTATCATTACTTTTTAATTAGCATTGAAAAAAGTAGTGCTAATGATATTTCATTTCAGTAGCATTGAAAAAACTAGTGCTAATGAAATTTTACTTCAGTAGGCATTGAAAAAAGTAGTGCTAATGAAATCGAATTTCACTAGCATTGAAAAAAGTAGTGCTAATGATATTTTATTTAACTAGCATTGAAAAAAGTAGTGCTAATGATAATTTCATTTCAGTAGGCGTTGAAAATGAAAAGTAATGAAAATTTTTCAGTGGCATTAAGTAATGCTAGTGAAAAACTATTTTAATTACCATTAATAATTGTTTTTTTTTTTAATTAAAAAAAATTTGAAATATTAAGAAAAATTTAAATAAAATGTTGAAAAATGTAGAAATTGTTCTCTGATCCTTTTCGCGATATTTATACTATATTTGTATACGACAGTTTTAATTTATATATTTTTAATAACGTCGTTGTGACGCCCAAAAGTATGCAGTAAATAATCATAATTTTTAGTTGACGAGGCATTTGGCTACCTTAAGAGAGTAAATTTGCGCACTAACAAAAATGAGGTGCCTTTAATTAAATTTCGGGGAGTGTACATATCACTAGTTATATTATAACCAATATAATATTTTATGGAGACCTGCACAGGGTATCTTACACGACTGTAGCCGCAAGGGCTGAGCCCCCTTGTTTAAATTCTTGTCTCTTGGTTTTATATTTATACGTTTTTCACACTATATAATCGCTTTGAAAAGCGCTTAAATTGTTGTGTTTTTCATTATTCATTTTTGTATTTATTTAAGAAAAATTTATTGCTTCATTTTGTAACCCATTTAGAGCCAAGAGTGTTTAAAATTGAAAAATTCTCCATTTTTTTGGTTTTATTTAAGTAAAAGGAACATAAATTTAATTTTATAGTAAAATAGCGGCTATTTAAATATTAGTTTTTCTGTCCTCGCTTGGATACAGTGGCTCTAAATGGGTTAATTTATAGACTTTGTATTGTTAATTTTTGACATTCAATCAGTATGATGCAAATTATATAGTATTATCACTTAAACTATATTGGATCAAAAAATGCCAAAAACACTTCTTTTTTGTATACAGGAAATTTAAAAATACTAAGAAAAATTATATTTTTAAATTTAAATTTTTTTATTTGAAAAACAACCGCTTCAAAATCGGAGATCATGGAGATCATCATTAACAACTAAATTGTTGCATAATTGTGAAATAAACAAAACAATTTTTACCTGTGACGCCGAAAAATGATTTTGAGTTGAAACTTGATTGGAATAGATTTCTGTGATATCCCTAACTACAAACCATTTTAAATTTTAACTGCTAAGCTTAATAAAGTGAATTTAAATATACGGATATATAATTTATGTAGCCCAAATGAAACCCAAATGAAACCCATTCAGATCAACAATAAGAGTCGATAGTAGGAGTTGAATACTAGACACAGTTTGTGGTAATTATCACAGAGAACTCGGAATGGCTTTCGTATGGAATTGAAACATCGTTTTAAAATATTTGTATGTAGTCTTTGGTGTCTCTTGTTAACTGGGAGCTTCGACTGATCCCCATTTTACCGTTGTATTCCTTAGACTCCATGGTTCCATGACGCAGACGGAGCGTCAGGGCGTCTTTCGCGGCTTCCGCGATTGCGCCAGCTGCGTGCTGCTGGCCACCGATGTGGTTGGCCGTGGCATCGATGTGCCCGACACCAAGCTGGTCGTGCAGTACACTCCGGCCCAGACCACGGCGGACTTTGTGCATCGCGTGGGCCGAACAGCGCGCGCGGGCAGACGGGGACGGGCCGTGTTGTTTCTGGCGCCGAGCGAGGCGCAGTTTGTGCGTCATTTGGAGAACAAGCGCATTCGCATCCAGCAGGGCGATATGTACAGCTATCTGGAGGCGTTGCTGCCACGGGATGCGGAGGCGCGGACCGTCCAGGAGGCAGCATCCAATTTGCAGCACAGGTTCCAGACGCTGCTCGAGGACGATCGGGAGTTGCACGACAAGTCCTGCAAGGGTAAGTTCCCATGACAGTTGACCTCGTTCCCTCCTCACACTCCCCCTTACACTGCTCTCCTCTCCTCTCCTCTCCTCTGCCCCTTTTGGCTGCAACGCAACTAGCAATTTAATCCTTTCACCAACAGGATATTAACTTTGTAATTATGACTTTTTTTTTAACAAACACAATTTTCGCTGCTCTTCAGAGGAGGGAGAGAGACGAGGGGAGAGAGAAAGAGAGATAGACACGCTGGCTAGCTGTTTTTCCAATTATAAGTTGGACGTTCGCTGCCACGCCCTTTTGCGGCCAGCCGCCCACTTGTACGCTGGCAACGCGCGTTAAAAAAAAAAACACAAAAAATTATTTCATATTTGAAGTTAATTTCGATTGCGTGTCGAATTGCCGACCAATTCCGCCCACCACTCCTGTCTGCTGACTTGACTCCTGTGTAAAGTGACCAGCACTCCTGTCGTCGCTACCTCGCGTCATTTGTCCTTTTTTCTATACCCTTCCCCAGACCGAGTCCTTCAGTTGGCTATCTCTACAATCCATCTCTTGTGATATAAATCCAAGCTGAACATCGAGCTTAAAATTGAATCTGAAAAATCGACATCAATCGTCAGTTTTTTCATCAATCGTCATCAATCACTCAATGTCGATCCATCGGATTTTCATATAAATTGGCAAATTCATTTGACATTTTGATTATTCAAACCAATTTTAAAATATTGAAATTATAAACAAAAGCAGAATGTGATTCTCAGTTTATTGGTTTATTAAGAGGTAATCAGGGGTGCCACAGAAATCGCTTTCGTTTGAATTTCACTTGAATTTGTATGAAATTTAAGTGAAATTAAAGCGAAAGCGATTTCTGTGGCACCCCTGAATTATTATTCAATTTTTTGCTTATTGAAAATAATATTGATACAAGAGTTTTATTTAGGGATCAAAACAAGATGGAAATGATGAGACATGTATGTATAAAAGATGCGATTTGAATCTGTTGTGCATTGTTTTTGTCTTAAACGATTGCGTTAAAATAAATATTATTTTTATATTAAATATATATAAATATTAAATAATCAGGGGTGCCACAGAAATTGCTTTCGCTTGAATTTCACCTAAATTTTTATGAAATTAAAGTGAAATTCAAGCGAAAGCGATTTCTATGGCACCCCTGAATATAATAAATAGCAATTCAACTTATTTAGCACTTCCAACCAAAACAATTGATTCAACTCGATTTATTGGCAAAATACAAATCTAGCTAAACAGCAACCAAAATGAATTTAATCAAACAAATGAGATCAAATTTAAGGCAGAGAAATGTGTCTTAACTATTCATTTCTTTTTCACTTTTACAAAAAGATTTTATCAAAAAATGTATGTATTAAAAGTGACCAAAAACTGGGATGTTTTTATTTTTGTTAATGTCAAATCTACCGCACCAGGTGGTATTAGAAATGTCGCCCAGGGTAAACTCTGATATAAAAGGTAAAAAGTGTATTGCATCTGCGGTTTTCCCCGAATATGAATATAGATATATTTTCAACATTTTTTTTGCTTTCCTATTAATATACTGTTGAAATTGTAATTGCAGCGCGGTGGAGAAAAAAATTAAGTTAATTAGATGTTACCAAGGTAGGAAAAGGCAACGGAGAAAGGGATAAAAAGCGAAGGGAAGGGAAGGGATGATATTAGTTAGCTATGGGGAAAAAGGGGAGAACAGGAGAATATGGGATTGAAGCTAGTCAAATGCCACGCCCCCTGGCTGAATGAACTTATGGGATGCAAATGAATCATCAGCTAAAAATCTGGGAAAATCGCAACAGGAAACGGAAATTGTGTGAAATGAAACAATAGGAAAACAACACGATTAAAGGAAAATGCTGCTAAAACAAAAACGAAATGAGAGAAAAGAAAAGAAAAGATATTAATAAAGATGATGATTGAAGAGGGGAATTTGCAGAGCATCAACATTCAGAAGCTGAAGCTGAAGGCAACCAGGCAAAATGGCAACTCAAATTGCACTTAAGCGTCGAGTCAAGCGTCAAGACAGGAAGCCACTTGGCAAAACTTGGGAGAGCGCACCCAAAGGAGCTCAGCTGTGGGCCACGCCAACGGGAATCAGGGAAGAGAGGAGAGGACGGAAGAAGAGAAACGGGTAGTAGAGTATGGAGACGGTTGCATTTTCTGTGCTGTGTCCAATCAAAAAGCCATTAAAAAGTATTACGCTTGAACAAAACTCTACAAAGCAGCAGATAAAAGCAACTACACAAAAACAAACGACAAAAAACAACAGGATAAAATGGGAAGATTGAGGAATAGAAGTGGAAATAGAGTTGTATGTCCTTTGGTCAGAAAAGTGTAGAGAGTGTCTGGTTAATTGACAAGAACATCCTAGCTGGAATTCACTTTTTAGATTTATCAAAAATATCAACAAATATCCAGGGAGGTTACAATTTACCCCTATATATATTTTACTTATTTTAATTGAACTTTTTCTCAGAGTTTCTGCCAAATTGGCATCAACTTTAAGCAAGAATTTACATTTAAGATTTATTAAAAACCCTTTTTTTAAAATAATGTTTTTGAAAGAGTCGAAAAATAATAATAAAGTCCTTATTTGAAGTTCGTTAAAAGTTGCAAAGTTAGGATTCTTTCTAGGGTCCTGGGGCTCAGAGGTTCCTTAAACTGATCCGCAATACGAACCGAAATCTTTCTCTATGGTCCGAGCCATCGAAATTTATCTTCTTCAAAATTTTAAAGGTCTGCAGCGTTAATTACAACTATAGACCTCCCTAGAGAGAGAGAAAGTTGCACCTTCTCTCTCTTTTCTTTTGCGTTACCAACTCCATATTCCAGCTAATGCCCCGTTAATTCAATCATTAACTAAAAATCAAAGCTGTTTCCATTGTCCGTGTAACCGCATGATTAACTGTGTTACATACGAGCAACGAATCCAACTCGATGTCTGTGGACTGTGGTGCATAAGGAAAACCACAAAACGAACCTTAAGCCGAAAGGCGAAATGGAAGTCGAAGCCAAAGCTGCTGAAAAGGGAGAAATTTGTGGATTTGTGGCTGGGGAGGAACAGAAAACAATCACAACAATTTGCCACGCCTACAGAGCAGAGGAACAAACAAAAAAAAAACCACACGGACACGCGCACTTTATAAAATATCCACTTGCATTAGTTGAACCACCAACCCACCAACCCACCGAATTCCCTTCACCACCACCCCCCCAACGCCAAAGCTAAACAATGGAAATCGAGGGAGGAATGGGAAGTGGAAAATGTCTCCTGGGGTGTGGGGTATGAGAAAGTGGCATAAAAAGCCATTTTGTGCGGTTTTGTGCATTGGGTGGTTGGGTGGCTCGAATTTGGGAATGCGGTCGAAAATGTGGGTGTCTCCGGCTTGGCTTCTTTCGTTCTTTCGTTTCGAATGGTCTTGGCCAACCCCTCGTCGTCGTCAGTGCTCGAATGACATTTATTTTATTCGCAACTTCCGGCTTGCAGACGTCTCTAAACATCCGGGCTCGTCATACTTTTTGTTTGTTTAATGTCTGCCACTTGACTGTAATCGCATTTGCGGCAATTAAGCAGCCCCAAAGACAAGGGCTTGACTTTGAGACATACAGACACCCCACACACACACACACACACACACACACACACACGCACACAGGCACACAGATAACCGCAAAAGGAACTCTAGCCTAGGCACAGTGGTATCAATGAAGCATTTATAAATAACTTGTAAACAATGAAACTAATCCTTGAGTTGACAATTTTTTGTATATTGTTAATATTAAATACAAAATATGAAGTTCTCTTTTTGTAAGTGAATTTTTTATTTTTAATACAAACCGTAGCTAAAGCAAAAAAAAAACGTAAACCGATAATATCCGATTGAAATTGGCAACTCTAATCAGTTGAAAAGTTTCTTACACGAAAAAGTGCCACATTTTCAAACCGATATAACCGGTTACTAACCGATACAGCGGCTAGTTTCGGTTTCTTATTCAAATGCGTTTAATAATAATTGATAATAATAATAGTAATGAAAATAATTCATTAAGCTTAGGCAATTTTATAATCTTGTTAAAATTTATATTAAAACTTAAAATTAAACATTAAATAAAAGAGTTAATAAATAGACTTAATCCACTGTGCAGAGGACAGAACCAGACGATGGACGGACAACAATGGAACAATCCATGAAGTCAGCTTGTGAGCGAATGGAACTGAGAGAGAACTCCAGCAAAGGATGAAACGGCGACTGCAGCCGGTTAATTGATGGGGCAGAGCAGCGTCTTTGACTTTAACTCTCCCTCTCCTTCACTCTCACCCTCTCTCTCTCTCACTGCACTCTCACCCTCTTTCAACCCTGCTTTTGGATTATTATTCTGTTGTTGGTTTTGTTTGGCTAATGATCTCTAATATTCGCATTGTTACTGAGCTTGATCGAAAATACAACATAGAGAGTGTCTATAAACCAGTTCGAAAATGCTAAATAGTATCGAGTTTTGTTTGATATTTGGTTAGATGTCGATGCAAGAGTTGCGTTGATATGGACAAATTCAAAAGAGATCCGTTAAACGAAATATTTTCAAGTTCTTGCAATACAAATTATACATTTGAACATTTCAACATCTAAATACACTTAATCATTTCATTTTGATACTATTGCGTATCAAGAAATGTTTCTAACTTATTTCAAAGGTTTCTAAATAAGAGTAATTCTGGGTTCACACTGGGTTTTCCTGTCTGTGGCACAAAAATGTGTTTATAAATTAACTTCCCAGAGGTGATCAAGATGATCTCTGATGGATATTATGGCATCGACTATGAAAATTAGACTCACCAGACTCAAAGTTGAGTAAAAATCGTAGAAACAAAATATTCTTTCATATTTTCATTTAATTTATTTTGTTAACTAAACTATTAAGCGCTTAAGTTGTTTGTTTTTATTCAGTTTGCTCAAAAAAGTGTTAAAGTTGGTTAATTGCAGCCATACTATAAAATACGATCTTTATATTTAACTTCATTTATGTACCTTGTAGTTGAATATTTTAACTGACTAAAAATCAACATAATGAGCGCACAACTAACATAAAATTGGGATGATTTTCCAAAGGAGTGAATGACAATTATACGCCTCAATTTGTGTGTTTAGATAGCGATCTGTGCTATTTGTGGTTGGTAATATAAGTAGGATGGTTGGATTGCTCCCAGGTGACCAGTTCTCACTTGGCGAGAGAGACGACACTTTTGGGCCAATATCATTTGTCAGACTTTATCTTTATCGTTGTACTCGCAGTCCAACAGTACAACAGCTGTCTCGTTTTTTTCCGATACACTCGTACACACATTGTTCATTTTCATTTTCCAGAGGAACTTTACATTTCACAGCGCATTTACATATGCAAAAAAGAGATAGATAGACAGGGGAAGTATGTATCAAAGATATGTGGAGGTATCTAACTGATGCTTATCAGACTCACACATGCTGTAAGGACAATTGCGGTACGTTGTGGTAATTTGATATCATTGTTGTATAATTTGGCATTGCCTGGCATAAGTGCTGCGTAATTAGCAAGGACATGGCCACAACCACACAACCACACAGCTACACAACAACCACACACACAACCAAGAGGCAAACCAAACCACACACAAAAGGCAGACAGACGGACGGACTGCAACATATTTGGGGATGGATGGCAGCGCGAGAAATCCTTTGCTGACAATGCTCATTTGTCATTTTAACAAATTTATTTTGTAATGAATGCCAAATACACACACACACACACACACACACACACACATGAGGCAGTGGCAGGCACTTAAGCCAACACATCAATTAATTCTGAAAGCATTAACATGCTACAACTCAACTCGACTCTGCAGCCGAAACACAAAAAATAAAAATAAAAACAAGCAAGAACGAAAGAGCACGACTATGAAATACCCTGCGCATGGGCCATAATATAGAGTATCGATAGGACTTTCGAGCGTAATGAGAATTTCTGGTCTGATTCCGACTTCTGTACATACAGTGGAGAGCAAAAGTGAGTGACTTTCTTCATTCATAAAAACAAAACCATACAAGGAAATCAAAATTTTTTTTATTTTTATCATTTCATTCTTAACAAATAGGAGTAAGATAACATTAATAAATAAGACGACTTCTTAGATTTTGAAAGAAAACGAAAATAACCCGCATAAGCTCACTTTTTCAACTTTTACCTTTTCAACTTTTTTTTTGAAGCAAAAAGTTTCTCTAATCAGTTCTAGTGACTGCAAAATCTTATCAAACATCTCTTCGCTAGTATTTTTTAAAATTTTGTTTAAAATGGCAAAAAAAGGCACTTTTTGTATGAAAATGAGGAAAAAGTGCCTTTTTTGGCATTTTCAAAAAATTTTAAAAAATGCTAGCAAAGAGATTTTTGAAAAAAAAAATTTTACAATCACTAATTGAATTGATTAGAGAAACTTTTTGCATTTTTTCAAAAAAAACTAGGGTAAAAGTTGAAAAAGTAAGGTCACTTTTTATTTTGCAGGTTATTTTCGTTTTTCTTTCAAAATCTAAGAATTCGTCTTATTTATTAATGTTGCCTTACTCCTCCTATTTGTTAAGAATGAAATGATGAAAATAAAACAAATTTGGATTTCCTTGTATGGTTTTGTTGTTATGAATGAAGAAAGTCAGTGCTGTGAACATGTACTCACTTTTGCTCTTTTGCTCCACTGTACATATAAATCGTGCCAAAATTAAGGAAAAATAGTTGAAAACTTTCGTTTGTAATTGGTTTTTTTTTTCGATTGTCAGGCGAACGAATCGTGCTAACTTGTTATTTAAAGCTAACTTGATGTGCAAATAGTCTTATAATCTCTGAGGTCGACTCGGTTCTTGATCCATAATATTAAGAGACCATTGCACAAAACTAGTGTATCCTTTTTTCTTGTCCACAGGGTATGAAAACCGCAAACCAACTTCAATTCTTATTTTGTTGCTGTTCTTGTTGTGTATCTTTTTAGCCTTTGTCTCGTGGATGAAGTTCTATTCGACGTTTCCCAAGGAGCTGAAGCCCATATTCAATGTGCGTATCGCCCACATGGGCCACTTTGCCAAGAGCTTTGGCCTCAAGGAGGCGCCCAGCAAATTCGCCCACAAACATGCGGCCCCGAAGCCGGCGCCACCCACAAATCGCCTAACTTATACCGAACGGTAAGTGAGCCTATCAATTAATGAGAGCAACAATCGTTTGATTAACTGTTTGGCACTCTTTTTAGCGATCCCGAGAAGCTGAAGCAGGCGAAACGTGACAAGAAGCGGCTTTATACCACCACAGTGAGCGGCGAGGTGCGGCAAATGCAGGCGCAGGCGGGAAAAGCGGGTGGCGTGCAGCGCCATCCAGCGGCGGGCGGCGGTACTAATACTGGCACCGGCAATGGCAACGGCGTTGGCAGAAGCAGCTTTATGAAGAGCCTCAACAAATCGCGAGCACTCAACATGTCCGAGTTTGACAGCGGGCTCCTGTCAATGCCAGCGCCCAAAAAACGCAAGCAGGCGTAGAAGAAAGTGGAAGTGGAAGATGCAGAAGGAGCCGAAGGAGCAGAGGAGGGAGGAAGAGGAGCTGAAAGCTGGAGCAGCGGCATTTGGGCGCTATTCAAGCGTTTAATCGAACAGCAGCAGCAGCAGCAGCTAAAAAATGCAGATCCGCTGGCAACTCATAAAAGTTTCATTTTTCTCAACTTTTAAGCCCGGACGTCCTGCGGGAAAAGTTGATAAAAGGCGCCCAGGCAACCGCAGCTGGCATATTTTAAGCTCATCTATACAGTTAGTTTCTATATAGAATTTCTTCTTTATTTTATTTTTTTTTTTCTACTTTTATGTAATATGTTTTTTTTTTGTAAGGGCAAATATTAGAAATCCATTTTCCGCTCAGTGCAGATTCATTCAGTTTTGAAAATGTCAATCTCGCCGAGAGGAGAGGGGCGGGACGGGGGAGCGGAGAGTGCGGAGAGTGCGGCACGTGTTGGCCGCCTTTTTGTGCAACTGAAGCGCGTAATTTGTTGGACAAGCCATAAATAAATATGAAACATAAACGCATAAAAAATCAAACGATTTGCTTTCATTTACTTTAACCATTTTTCCAAAACAAATTCTTGTTTTTTTTCTTTTTGTAGATTCTTTATCGAGCGTCGCCTGTACGTGTGCGCCAATATTTGGGCCGGACACGTGTCGGGCATATTTATGAATGGGAAAGTATTATAGCCATTAATTGCGGGTCCAATTGCTGTTGGCCCAATTAAAAGCGATGCGAGGGGCCAACGATTGATTTTTAATTAGCGTCCTTATCGAAGGGTTTTGTCAGGCTCGCCTGTCAGTTCAAGTCGATACTCAAATTGGTCAGCCAATCAAGCGTATCCGCCTACACTCTACCCCTTATTCCCTCATCCCTTATCCCTTGCCTTGAGTTGACTCGAATGGCGTCCTAATTACGTACGAGTGTCAACATATGAAATAATATTTTGATTCAACCTGCCTTGCGGCACGCAGGTGAAAGGTGACTTTTATTGTGCAGTGTATTTGTATGCATGTGTGCTGGGTATATCAGCTACATGGTGGGTTTGTCTCATTGATCGCAACTCTTATAATTTTTATGTATACAAATTATGAGTTAAGAATTGTTTATGGTTAGTTTTCCTTCAAATTATTTTTGACCCAAAAACTGAAATAATGAAATGAAAAATTGAATTTAAATTATTATTCAAAAATCACAAAATTAGTCTTATTAATCAACTATTATATTAAAAATGATTTGCCAACTTTTATCTTAAAAGTTGAAAATAAAAGTTATTTCTAAAATGTTGTTTAAATGATAAACATAAAAATTGGTTTTGAATATCTTAGTTGACATATGTAAATGATCTTAGTCTCAATTCCATTGGTATATATTATTAAGGTATATACTAATATCACCATCTAATACCCTTTACTTATCGATAGTTTTGATAGTAAACTTTCTTAGTTTATCATCGGTTGTAATTGTTAAATATTCACTTGCTGAGAAAATACAGTTACCCAAGTAATTGTTTTAATAAAATTAAAAATTCACATATTTTATTTTAATCAGCTTATTATAAAATAATTGTGTCTTAAAAATAGCAAAGAGTAATATTTGAATATATTGACTATCAAAACAGTCCAGAAACAGCAGTAACGAGTTCTTCAAGTAAAAGGAAGAAGGCATCATCAGCAATAGCCAAGTAGATTGGTCAAAGATATATGTATGTAATCCGGGATGAGTTGAATGGATAACTTGCGAGAGAGCTTCCAGCCAAAGAGCAGTTGAATAATAAAGTATAAATAGTTATAATAAACCAATTTAATTCAAAGGCAGAGTAAGCGGGGCAGATTATTCATCAATTCGAGGGTATCTGTGATTCGTTCCAATTCAGAGTTCGATTTGACTGGCGTTGGTTGGTTGGCCGGTCATTTGCCACTTTGCAAAGGGTTGTCGAGCGTTTCTAATGTGATTGCACTAATGGGTCGAATTATAGACGCATTAGGGTAAATTAAAATCCTTGCCACAAAGCGACTATGTCCACCCCCTCATGGGGGTTGTCCTTACGTCGCTCGGCTGCCAATAAAAAGGCAACTCACTTAGAGACAACGGCTTGACCCTCAGTCAAGTCCAACGTCCATCGACAGGGGACATGCTTTTGGGGGATGGGAGGCTGACTTATGGGGTGGATTTGTGAGTGGACAATAGGCGATGGGGCTGGGGGTGGAGACGGGGATGGGGATGGGGATGGCAATGAAGTTGTAGCGGCTGCATCAACAATGCCATTGTCGGATTGTCCTTTTGTGGTCAGGTGCAAGTGTTGCAGGTTTTTTCTCTCTTCTTTTTTTCTCCTTTTTTTCCGTTCGTATTATTCAAATTGAAAAGGAAAAAACCCCCAACAGCTGTCAGCATTTCATTACACATGGAGAGGGGAGGGGCAAGGGAAGTGGTTGGTGGGGCTTTACTTTGATTATGAAAATTCTGTGACCCGTGCACGTTGACCATTGTCAAAGGATCTGGCGACAGGTGGATCAGGTGGCAACTAACTGACGAAGGCCGCGTGGTTTTGACACCTTTTTTTCAGCTAAGCTTTCACCATAGAATTTCCATTGTTATATGCCTCGCTTTTATATAAATATTGTCATTGTAATTTATATATTTGATTTTTGGGACAATTTCAATTTTATTTTAACCATAAAGAATTTCAGCTTTTTCGATCTCAGTGCACCCAGTCAACCTAATTTTTATCAGTACATAAATATACACTGCGCGGCATCAGGTTAGCGCCCCCCCTTACACTCACACTCAAAGTTAAATATTATCTGAACCATTTGTGCTATAGCCTTAAAATTGTTATCCATTTGACTCCTAACAATTCTTCTTAAAATAAAATGAAAATGGCTTCTGTAAGACTTCAGATATTTTTTTAATAATTAATTTACGAAAATGGTACAAAATTAATGTAAAGAAAAATTGGTCATCAAGATAGCGCCACCTGCGATAATTTCCATTTATTTAAATTTTTGAGCAACAATGATGCGTTTAACCACTAGTATGTTATATTTTAATAGTTTTTAAGTAAAATTAGTAATGCGTGGTCCCGCCTTTGTTTGCAATTACTTCAAAAATTCGATTGGGAATTGAATTGTAAAGTTGTTCAATGTAATTTAATGATATCGTGGACCAAGCGTGTTTGATGCCTTCGATTAACTCGGTTTTATTACTATATTGTTTTCCGGACTCGTACACTTTTCTGGCCAACCATCCCCAGACGTTCTCGATAATATTGAGGTCGGGGGAGTATGGTGGCCAATCGAGGAGATCAACTTTTTGGTCCTGAATCCATGATTTCACAGATCGAGCAGTGTGGATTGGAGCATTATCATGCTGGAAATGCCACTGTAGATTATGGAACACATTTTGGAAATGCGGAAAAGCCGTTTTTAGAACGCTGTTATAGTTCTGCGCGTTCATGCGCGATGTTAAAAACTGCAGCTCGCAGGTGCCAAAGTACGATATGGCTCCCCACACCATTACTCCACCCACCCGGCTGTGCAAGCGGTCCAAGTGATGCTCCTCTTTGCGTAGGTCATGAAAATAATAGTTATATCCATCGGGACCTTCCAAATTGAATTTCTTTTCATCAGAAAAGACAACGTGTTGCCACTGGGTAGACCAAGTCATGTGAGCGCGAGCAAAATTTAGGCGCATTTCTTTTCGAAGCATATTAAGTGGTGGTTTTTTTTTTAATTTTAGTCGTTGTAGGTGTGCTGCTTTCTTAATAACTCGTTGCACCGTTGATAAGCTTGCCTTAACACCCGTTTTTTCCTTGATCTTCGTTGAAGAGTCGTGCGAATTTGAAGCTTGCCTCAGTATTGCTCTCCTGTCTGCTTGGGAAACCACTTGATTGTTGCCGCCTTTGAAGTTTTTTCCATAGTTTTCCTTATTTTTAAGAAAATTGGCAATAGTTTTTCTGTGTCTTCCTGTTTTTTCAGCAATTTTATGAAAGGATAGCCCAGAATCATAGTATGCTTCAATTTTTGATTTTTCTTCCAAAGATAAAACAGTTCCTCTTCCCATGTTGTGCGTTTATTTGTAGATAATTACTTGCTTGAAACTCACAAAAAATTTGGTAACTGTGATTGCCGAAACATTCGAGATAATTAACATTGAATTTGCAGGCGCTAACCTGATGACGCAAAATAAATGCAAGCTTTTTCGTAGAAAATAAAACAAAATAGAATATAAAATATAACGGTTTTTCCAAAGAGCTTTTTTTTTCTTGTGAAAGCGACCACATATAATTAATGCGAAAACAAAATAAAAACTACGAAGTTGAGTGCAATAGGAATGAAGAAAAATGCAAAAACAAATGAGTGGAAGGGGGGGCGCTAACCTGATGACGCGCAGTGTATTTATAATATCTATAAGATTTAAATTATGCCAAGTCTCGAAACTATTCATATTGGGCCATTAATGGCATAATTCTATTTGGAGAAGATTTAGGATATTAAGAAAATTCCAGAGTAAACAGACATGTTCAAAAAACCCTTTCTAATTAATATTTTCATTTATTATGGTTAACTATTTATGAGTTTCAATAGATTATAAACAGCTGGAAAATTTTAAATCAAATAAATTTTTATTCATATTCATTGTGAAAGTTCAATATACACAGGTTAACTATCTGCTAGTCAATGAATAAAACTCTGCCAATAGTCAGTATTGCCGAAGCATACTTGCAGGGTATCTGCTAGTCTAAGTTTACCCATCCCTGGAACTAACATGTTCGTCTGTCTGTCTGGTTGACTCAGAAGAACCAAACTTTGTATGTACTCAAGTTTATTTCAGTTATTTAAATATATTTTTGCCTACAATTAGAAAAAAATGAATTATGGGAAATATTTTAAGCTAGAAAGTTTTTATTACAATCGCATATAATTCGTGGAACAATTTTTCACATTTCTATTATAGGTAAAAGCGTTTAAGTTAATAATGAAACGCAATATTTGTCAAGTGCCCAGAATTTTTATCGAATACTTTTCTCATAATGAAAATTTTCCTCAAATTGTGGCACATTGTCAGCAATATTTTGTGAATTACAGGTGTAATATTATGATTGAGCATTTGAATCTTTGCTGCAGCATCTGATTAGACTTTATAGTTAACATAGTCTCTATTTTGAGAAATCTCAAGACTGCGCCACCTTCATTTGCTTAAAATAAGACCAAGATTCCAGAAAACCCACCCAAGATCCCTTTTTTATAAGACCTTTTTTTATAAGTATATTAATAATGTTTCCGTATAACTAAATATACCTCAGATATATAAAGATAAAAGGTAGGATCACTCAATTTATTTGGGGAATGGGTAACGAACATTGTAGTGAATATTTCAATAAATATGTATATCAATCCATTTGTGAAAACGGAATAGTTTTTGCTTTCATATGCTTCATAAATTTCACAATGTAAAGTGAACCTTTTGTTTACCAAAAATACCAGAGAAGACTGTTAACGTTTTTGGTATTTTATTTCTTTTACTTATGTATTTTGTTGTTTTATCCTAGCGTCATATATTTTTTGTATGCAGTTTTGGTATTTACAATATTTTTTTTTATTACAAACATTGAAGCCGTAAACGTTTTTAGAATTTAACTATAATATTTATATTTTTCTTTATGTATTTTTGGTATTCACATTATTTTCTTATCATAAACATTGCAAAAAGGAGTTAAATTATAAATTAATATATTATATCATACATTTTCCAGGTGGATCAAAAGATGAGCGCTGTTCTTTAAGTTGTTGATAAAGATTCAACAATCATTTTTATTAAAAAAAAGGAAGAAGAATCGTTACAGTCCCTGGTTTGCGTTAACTTCTCGCTTTTATTTTTTGTTTTAGTGTTTTTTTTATTTGGTTCAGCCATTTCCAATTTGCAATTATAACGCAATGCGATTGCGTGCACAAAATGACAAGCTCTTATGAAATCGCGATGGTTTCGAGACGACCAAGTGAAATGGCAGGTGTAGGCGGCAGCGAAGGGAAGGGAAGGGAATGGAAAAGGATAAGGAAGGGGGAGGGGGAGGTGGAGGGGAGGTCTACGACTGGAACATGAACACCCTTTAAATTATGATTTCATTTTGACGGCGTCGTCGACTAACGAGGAGGAGCCACAAACTGAGGGACGAAGGCGAAGGAGCATGAGAATGAGAATCAGGAGGAGGATGAGAACGGGAACGAGAATGAGAATGAGAGAAGTAGCACCCACATAAAGTTGTAGACGAGGGAGGCCGGAAATCAGGATGAACTCAAATTATACACATTTTATATGCAATGTTATGTTACCTTTTTTTTTGTTGTATTTTTATTACGGTTTCCCTTTTCATATTTAGTTGTTGTTGCCTTTTTATCCAATTATGTTCATTAAATTGGCATTTGAAATGAGCTGAGGCGAACTAAGGATATTAAAGCTACTGCTGCGACAGAGACAGGGACAGAGACAGAGTGGGGGAAGGGGTCTATTTCTTGGGGGTTGTAGCATAAACTACTTAATACTTATTTAATTTGAGCTCACGAGCTGATGCGAAATGCAGTCGAGTTGAAGTTGAATGTTGAACGCGTTCCCGCCAGCACAACTGTCATAAAAATCACGCAGCGGAAATTATTTTGTCACCATTTATAATTGCATTGTCACAGCAACAGCAACAACAACAGCACGAGTAAATAGTAGTATTGTTGTTGTTGTTATTATTATGCTGATTGGAGGGTGTTGAAAGTAACACCCCGCACATTAAATCAAGTGGCTGCGGGCAACGTCATACATAAATTATTGAAAAATCATTCAGCAAATAAACTCAACGACTGTCGAGTCCAGAGTTCAGCTAGTGACTCTGAGGTTGGTATGGAATCCACCACCAGCGGGTGAAAATGCCATAGGGATACTTATGTACACATAGAAGGGCAGATGGGAATGATTGACTGACTGACTGACTGACAGTGCGTTGATTGAGACATATGCACGTATTTCCACAGGTGGAAATTAGTTGATTGAAACTTTTTATTCCGTCTGTCTATCTATCTTGATGAAACTTGGTACAGGTCCGTCTATATGCTGTAGGCATCGGATCAGAATACTATATAATACCGAAAATCAACACTGTTGTAAATACTTTCTTCTTTTGCCAATCTCCCTGTCAGCCAATCTCCCTGTCATGGAATTTAACTTAAGATAAGACAATTTAAACAAAACAGTTCTGAGAGTGAAAAATTGAAAAATTATTGATCGTCAGATATTCAGTTTTTTACTATTTCAAAAATTTAAAACATTTTTTCAGTAATTTCTGAGAAATGCATAGTTGTTTAAAACTGTTTTTGTTCTTTACGCACTCAGCTTAAAATTTAATATCATAAATATATGTTGAATGTTAATCCAAACATGTTTTAATCATTTGCATAAATCATTTCCATTTTCTTATGTGCTTTATAGTATGATTAACTGAAAGCTAACCTAACAGGGAATCCTTATGTATTACAGATTTTCAAATAGATATAGCACTCATTGAAAAAATGAAAACATAAATATCTTTTCGAATGAAAGAAAATTGAATGAACATTTAAATTAGTTTTATCAATATCCAAATATCAACTTCATGCTTTACGAACTGCATTTGCAAAACACCGAAACTAAATAGGAAAATGTTTTAGTAATTGGACAATAAAAGAGGATGATTAAGCGTAATCGCTAAAATCAAATTTAAAGCTCTATATAAAAGAGAAAATGCTTTCATTAGCTGTGAGAACACTTCTCCCCATGACGAAAATCCTGTTAACTGAAAATCCTTTTGACGAAAGTGTTGAAATGAAAGTGTATACATTATGTCAGTGTTGATTGCTTTGACAATTTGCCCGCAGACTTCGTTTTGCCCACTGCCACATTGCGCATACGCCGCGTGCGCCTGGAAGCAGCTTAGATGTGTATGTGCACAGGCAACAGGAAGGGATGGGGTGTTGAATTGGGGTAGGAGTAGGGGGAGGTGACAGGGTTAGCCACAGCATCCAAATCCAATTAATTTCATTGCGCCTAAAAACTTTAAGCGCAAGCGTCGAAGCACACCAAAAGCAACCCCTCTCTCTCTCTCTCTATCTCTCTCTCTCCCCCCCACACACACACAGACACACACCCCTTGGCCATGCTGTGGCTAATGGAAAGCAACGACTCCTGTGCGTCGTCAGTTCCGTTTCCGTTTGAACGACTCTCGACTCCGACTCCGACGTCGACGTCGACTTCGACCGGGTTCTATTTATTTGCAAATGCAACTTGTCCAATTTGACAGTTGTCGCTTGTAAATGTCACAGTTGAAAGGGGGCAAAGCATTGGGGTGCAAGGGGTCTGCAGGGGGGTTGTAAAAGTTAGTGAAGCGTGCAAGTGTGAAAGGCTGTAACGAGGCATACTCGTATTGCGGATTGGATTTTGTGTAAATTTATTTATGTTAATTAGTTTCAATTTGATTTAATTTGCGTTCAAGCAGCTTCGCCAAAACGAAAATGAACTGACAATTAAAAGCACGTTAAAAACGCATTTAGCAAATGAACAGAGAAGCTAAAAGAGAGAGAGACAAAGAGAGGAAGTGAGAGAGAGAGAAAAAGGGGGATCCGTTTAAGCCGAAAACGCCTAATGACAGCTGCATTAATCCTGTGTGCTAACAAAGCGTTGAAGAAATCACTTTACCAGCGGCGGCAACGACTGGCCATAAAACGAGAGACAGACAGACAGAGACTGAGACTGAGACAGAGAGGGAAAGAGTGGGAAAGAGAGCGAGAGAAGCTGAGAAGAGAAATGACAGGCGCAAAAGGAGACGCCGCCAAAATCAACGAAATGACAACGAGACACGCAAACAAATGGCAAATGATGAGACTTGACTTCGTCGAGCTGAGAGCTGGACGATTCCGACTTGGACTTCGACTGCGACTGCGACTCCAACTCCGACTTCGACGAAAAGTCTAATTTGTTGATAATTTGCGACCGCCGCCGCTGACCGCCAACGATGCCCCACGGCCACAGGCGTCGCCTCGCACAGTGACACCACGCCGTAGAGCAAACGACATTGCAAGAATCTAGAATTTTACGAAATTTGTAGGAAATTGTTCAACAATTACAAATATGCTGCCCTTAATAAATCTGATATAGTAGACCTTCAACGTTGACCGATTTTCAGTGTTTCAAAAAACACATACAGGGGTGCCACAGAAATCGCTTTCACTTGAATTTCACTTCAATTTGATTTCGCTGTGCCACAGATAAATTCGCAAAATAATTTTGTGCGGAACAAACTAGCGCTAAATCCGATAGAGATGCCACATTTTTTAGTCAGAATTCGAAGTAAGGTATTTAAAAAAATATATGGAACCACTTCAGTTTTCTTTAAATTAAGCATTCAAAAAAAGGTCTTATGAGGTAAATCAAGTTTTACTGAAAAAAAACCTTAACTTATTGTGCAATTTGTGAAAACATTTTTCCCGAACAATTGCCAGACTAATGGCATACAATTGCTAGAGTTGTCGAGTAACTTTTATTTTCTCGCGTCAGTTACTTTTACATTTTTTTACCTAAACAAAATCAATTATTGCATAAATAAATTTAACTATATTAATTAAATAAGAAAAAAATTAAAAGCTTAATGATCAACTTGAAAAAGTTGCGAATTAAACCCTTGGGTAATTTGATCTGAGAAAGTGTCAACCCTTAGCAGCCTAGTTTAAAAAGGTTGGTGAAAATGCTAAAAAAATTAAATCTCTCGAAGTTCTGTGGCACCTCGGATATTTCCGTGCGGAATTGCGCTCTGCAGAATTCTATTTCGCTTGCGATTTCTGTGGCATCCCTGATAATTTTTAGGTAATTTGGTTCGCTTTTAGGTATAATATCACGAAAATTAGGTTACCAATCGTAAATTCTTTCATTTCTATTGATTGATGTCTTAAATAAGTGTATAATACAACAAAAAATTTACTGTATTTTAAAATATTTTGAAAAACATATATGGGTATTTCCAGGATCGCGAACTCGACATTCGTACGACTTTAAATGAAAAAAAAAATGGCAAAAATTGACATTTTCAAAAATGTTTTCTCACGTGTTTAATGCATTTTATCAACTCTATTTTTATGATAAACGACAAGCTTTGAAGACTTGTCGTTTTTAAATTATTTATAGAAAACAATGCATCGCGAACGCGACGAAAAATTGAAGTCGTGTTTGACTTCATCTTGACAAATGCGAAACTCTGCGAAATGTGGCGAGTAATTTGGAGGAAAATACTCTTAAACCATAATAAAATAATGTAGTTTTCTATTTTAGAAATAATTTTGATATGTAACTACCGTTTTATATATTTTACAAGTTTTCTTAGTAATTTGTAACGTGACATCGCGAACGTGACAATATTTCCACCTAGTTTTTCCAAGAGTTTGTTCATCAAATTTTATTCTATATTCCGATATATAGCTCTTAGAACTTGTTTTAAATTAAACTTTTTATATATTTCTATATATTAAAATGGTTTATGTTTCAATCTTATTCCCTGACTTAGTGTAATCGTTAAAATACAAACGGTCCATTTTGAAAATCAATTTTTAAGAAAATAGGCAAAAATATGGAAAAAGTGAATTTATTCCAATGCAGAATCTATATGTTCATCCTATTGAATTTTTTCTAGCGTATATTGATAAAATAAATAACTTGAATACATTTTTGGAAGAAAATTTCACAAGATGTGAGTTTTTAATCAATTTTACGTTTTTCGTCGTGGTGGACCTTTTTCTAATTACACTAGTTTACAAAATTAATTTTCGTGTTTAGAAGGCTAATGTCCATAAGAAAAAAATACTTTGGTTCACTTTGCATTTTGGCTGTAAACTAGTGTTAGTTGCTACTACTCGGTTAAATTTGTATTGCTCCTTTTAGATTTAATATTCCATACTATATCTAATTTATTAAAATAAAAAATAAATAAGTTTAAAAAAAGAGTTTAATTCTTTTAACATTTTTTTGGATTTTAATTTGAAAACATAATAAACCTAAAGAAGTAAAATAAAAAGTCTAAAATTGTTAAAAATAAATTTTTTTTTAGCTACCATTAAATTGATAACCCATAAGTAAGCATCTAGAAGGCGTAGCACCTTTTCCAAGCACTCAACTCGTAGGTTGAACAAATATCTACCATATGCCAATTATATCTATTATTATTATTCTCATTTGGCTCAAAAGATATGATTTTTGCAATGAAAAACTCATGACGCCACTGTGCGTCTGGTGGAAGAAGAGGGAGGAGATGGTGGTGGAGAAGGAGGAGAGGGAGACGCAATGCGTTTTGGGGCCAAGCGATACTTCCGCTAGCTGCATAAATGGAAATGGAAATGGAAATGAAAATACTGCAACTTTGCTCAGGGCTGGACCTGCAACTGGCAACTTGGAACTTGGAACTTGGAACTTGCAACACTTGACTGCACTTGGTGCAACTTGGTGCCGTTTGGATTTATGACGCGTTGCGCCAACTGCCAATTTAAAGACAATTTGGCCAAGAGGCGCGATTTCAGCTAAATTGCCAACAATTTGTGGGCGTCCCATCTGGTTGAGAGTTGCCCCCCAGTCCCCCCCTCTGCTCTGCCCCTTACCTAGATGCAGTTCCAGTTCCAATTCAAGTTGCGTTGCAGGTCACATGACAGATCATTGGCGAGTCGAAGTTGAGGTCAGGATCGGACAAGCGTTAAATCTAATTAATTGGTTTTTAAGTGCTGCGCAAGTCAAAGCGGAACGATGGAAATGGAACGCACAATAAACTGACAATCATTGCTGCATTTCCTTTTAGAATTTCCCCAAATAAAACTAATAATATCAAATTTGGGGATCAAAACTGTAAGTCTGATACAAAATAAAAATTAGAAAAAAACCTAATAACTTAAAATTGTACAACGAATAGAGTTGAAGGCCTAGTTAGTTGCTATTACTGGATGAAAATGGAAATTGTTCCTTTTAGAACTAAATTCATGTTATATCTAATATAACCAAATAATAAAAAATAATTAATAAAAATCTAGTTAGAAAATATCAATTTGGGACTAATATTATTTGATTTTATTTAATATAATATATTTATTCAAATTTAAGTGAAATTCAAGCGAAAGCGATTTCTGTGGCACCCCTGATAACCTATTTTTAGTGCATACTATTAGGCATTTTTACAAGCTGAAAGATTTTAAGCAGCCATTGCCATAGTTCAGTTTGGCCGATCCTGTTGAGATTAGTGGATAATGTATATTGGTAAAAAAAAACGAAATATCTTAAAAACTTAGTAGCTTGTGTGGGAAGGAGAAAAGTGGAGCTGTGGAATTGTGGGAACTTGGCAATCAGAATGGAATTGTGGGATTGTGGAACAGTATGAGCATAAATTGGGAATCATTCAGTTCAAGTAGCTTGGGCATTGTGTGAGGAGCGATGAGACAATGGAATACGTCACGAAGTCAATCAATCGAGGATCGACTGTCCCTCCCCCTTCCACCTTCCTCCTTTTCCGCCCGTTGGCTGTCATCAGATTTGTGTCCATTTGGCAGCCGTTGCTTTGATTTATGTGCACTTCACGCTTTGTCATTGCAATTGTTTGTTGTCATAGCGACTGCCATATGCCACGCCCCCTACTCCGACTCCGACTCCGACTCCCACATAGAGCTGCAAGACATTATCCTGGACACGTGTGCGCACAAATTGATCCTTTATGAAAATTTTGCGGTTAATAATACTTTAACGTAACTCCCCCTATCCCTAACTCTCCACCCCGAAGGGTCAAACTCTGGGCCAGAGACTCATTAATCCGTTGGATGCGGCATGCATTCATGCAGGCACGTGCCACCGCCACCGCCACCGCCATCGTCACCGCCACCGCCGTTGAGCCTTTAAGTGTAAATGATAAGCCGTCCGTTGCGTTGAGTTGAGAGCCAAAAACTGTTGGGGTTAAATCGCGCCACGCCACGACGTGGCCAATAAACGCAGGACGACTTTGTTGTTTGTGTTATTTGTTTGTTTGTTCTTTCGAACCAAAAAAGGAAAATCAGCAAAAAAAAAACAACGGTGGGGGGAAGGGAGGGGAGGAGTGTAGATTTGTGTAGTAGCTGCCTGACATGTGACACCTTTTGTCAGCGAGTGTCAACGGGCACGCCCTTTGTCTGTTGCTGTTGTTGCCTTCGAGTTGGCTCGAAAGGCGCTTAAGAGCAAAGGATCCTGAATGCCTGAAATCCTGACGGCATCCTTGTCGACTTTTCAGCCAGTCTCTATGTGTGACTGTGTGTGTGTGTGTAAATAAATCCCAAATGCCACTTCACACTTAATTTGCTCATAATGCCCGGCGTAATCCGTCTACAACGCAGGACACAATCCCCCCGCCTATCTCTATCTCTCTTTCCCACTCACTCTCCCTGCTCCTGTCCCTGCTAATATCCTGGCAATTACACTGACAACAATAATATTTGAAAATTGCATTAGCAACAAGAACGCGAATGAGGATGAGGACAACCACCACCAGCAACAGCAACAGCAGCAACCACCCCCTTCTCCCTCTCTCTCTCTCTCTCTCTCTCTCTCACTCCTTGCCCGTTTTTAGTCCTGGTCTGACCAGATTTTCTGCTGCATTGGCCTCGTCCTCGGATCTTATCAGCTTCTTCACATATGCTTCTGTCCCCTGCTCACTTAATACTCCTAATGTGACAAATTCATCCATCGACTTGATTTGAGTTGAATTCTGTTGAGTTGTCCTTTTCAAGTGACGCTCAAATTCACATCGCTGATAAGACTTAAAGCCCCGCCCGTACTCCCCTACCCACTACCCTCTGCCCTCTGCCCTCTATCCTCTACCCCATATCCCTCGTCCTCGTCCTCAAATCCTCAATTCTCGTCCTGCTGCCCGTTGATTGCTTTCATAATTTGTTCGTGCGTTTTATTTATTATTTTCTGTTTTCCTTCGCTCCTTCTCTTTTATTTTTTTCTTTTTGCCGCATTTTAATCTATCGGCCGTCGACAAATAGCTCAGATTGCTCAGATCGCTGCGATGCGATAGAGAATGACAACAAATGTTTTAATTTTCAGCGGCAACTGTTTAAAAACTGTTGTGGAAAACCCCCTGTCGGGGAAGTTTTCAAACTGCCCTCCGGATGCCAGCTCCTGCTGAATCTAAATATATGGAATATGTGCTCAAATTAGTTACGAATTAGCCTGTCCGATTTTTGTCTGCAATTTTGTCGTTTTCCACCTGAATGGGCTTAGTTTTTCCAAATCGCTAAAACACGTGTCGATTTGATAGATATTTGAAATTGTACTTGAAGTTGATCGGTTAAAGAACAAGAATAAGTTTATATAAAAGAAATTTAACAAGTTTCCCACGAGTTTTAAGTATCAGTAGAGATACATTTTCTGTAAGATAACTTCACCTCAATGGGTTCAAAATGTTGATCTTTTTCAAACGCAATTTGAATATCAAATACAATTTTCTTAGAGGTTTCATTAGATTCTTTACTGCCAATTTGATCACATAGACAGAGACTGAAGTGTATATATATTCTTGATCAGGTCGACGTTAGTCTGTCTATGTGTTTCAATCAGGGATCGCAAACAACAAAATAACTTTTACTTTTAATTTGTATTTTATCAATTGCAAATAAGAGTTATGGTGTAACTAAAAATAAGTTTACTTTTCAATTTAAAAAAAAAACTTAAAAATAAAAGTTGCTTTTCAATATTTTCCATAAAACTTATTATCGTTGACAAATCACCTTTGACCTAGTCATTGACTAACTCCTGATGTAGTTCGTTCCTTTTGGGAACTAATAAAGCAAAATATGAAGCAGATTTTCACTATTTCTTTCTAAGCATATTTTGCTGTAACTTCTACATTTAACAACAAGTGACGATCAATTGTATAATTTTTTTAATTAAATTTTAAAATTGAAAATACCAGACATAACTTTCTTGCTCTCCCAATATTTGACTTAAGATAAGAATTGGCGAGACTCTAACAAAATTTAACGAGTGAAAATTAATAAATTGCGAGTCTTTGGCCTCAATAAGGGGAACAACTTGATGTGGGGAGGCGATGGGGAAGGGGAAGGGGTGGGGGAAGCTCTGTTGTATTTGCATAAATATAACGGGGAATTGCATATAAATCTACAATATGCTTTCTATTTAACTTTTACTAAAGACTTCCGACACATTTTTGAGCCGACTCGCGGTCCTCGATGGCAACGACGGCAACGTTGCTCAATTTGCTGATGGCCTGTGGCAAGGCTGATGGGTTAAGGGGGTTGTGGTGGGTTAACGCGGTTGTGGTGGGTTAAGGGGGCTGTGGTGGGACTTCATATGACCATGCACCTGCCTGCAGTTACTTTCAACACCTACACACGTGTCTAGGGTTTGAGGAGGGTGCGATGGCGTGACTTGCCTCCATTTCGTTGCGGCGCCTCAAGTGCCCAGCGTCGCGTCGCTGCCCACGTCGACGTCGCCGTCGACGTCGCCGTAAGCGTCTGGGGCAGAATTGTCTGTGCGGCGGGTTTGGCTGTTGGCCCTGTTGGCTCGTTCGCCTGTTGCCCCCGGGGCTTGTAACTTATCTAAATGCACACAATTGTGAATATAATCGTTGCCACAAAACAAACAAACCGACACACACACACACACTCACATACACACACTGGTGAAATTTGCATGCCGCCTTTTAGGCGTTGCTGCGCTTCAGCTCCTTCGTGTCTGTGGCAAACTAAATACTGTGAATCTCAAATCGCAGCGAATTTTGTTTACTCTTACTTTGTATACTCTTGAGTGCAAATATTGTATTTAATGTTTAACTTATTATTATTATTTTATTATTTAAAAAGTACAAGTTACAATCAAACATTGCTATAATGCATTTTGATTTATGCCTTATTGAGTTCTGTACCGTCAATTTAAATTATGATTTCCTAAATGTCAAATGTGTTTCGAATATAAGATTAAATTTATATACGAAGATTTAAATGTACAATAAAGCAGGGACCGTAACGATTATAATTTTTGAAATATTAATGATTATTTGTTGATTTTTATCAAAAAGTTAAATGAAAACTCTTATTTTTTGATCTAAAATAAAATTATAATTGAATTTCAATTTTTATTACAAATTATTATTTTTTTTTTATATTAAAAATTAAGTAAGTTTTTATAAACTTCTCTGCCAAATCGGTATTCTATCATTGCAGTCAAACTTCGATATGACGAACTGAATTTGAAGATACCAATAATTTTTTAAGAACAAATTCATTGAAAAGATTTCACAATGAATGTATTTAATAAAATAAGTTAGGTATTGTTCTGACTGGGAAAAGTGCATAATATTTTCACATTAAAGTAGTTTATAATAATATTATTGTAATAATGTCCATTGTCACAAAATAAGTTATTAGAAATAATGGGACTTGAATATTGATAAGAAACGTTTATTATATTTAAGTTTCTTAGCTTGATCACTACAGCGAAGCTAGACTGTACATATTATAAAAAAACGATTTCAAATGTGACACAAGTCTCAGCTTTCCTTTGAATCCTCCTGCCATTATTTATTACAACTTGCTTCAGTAAGCGATACATTCCAGAACTATCATTAATAATGCCGCCCAGTTGACACGCCCACTGCTGCCACACGAATCTCTCCGCCTACCCCCCGCGCTGATAAGTGTCATATGGCAAATGTCAACGGAAATGCTGTCGAGAAAAAAATGAAATTATTAATTTAAAAAAAATATAATGACATTGAATGCGAACAAAACAGGTTGAATTTCTTCCCATCGAATTGTTTAAATTTTGCACAATGTTTTGTTTTTATTTTTTATTTGTTCGCTTTGTTGTTGAAAATTGCACATTTGCTCAACTAAATGCAGAATCGAGTAAATTGCCGCTTGCCATAAGCTGTCTTCAACCTGAAGTTTCTTCTTCCGTTTGCAATTTCGACCCGACCTCAGCCCCTGAATATCTGACCCAGCCCCATTCCCAAAATGCAACTCTGAACCGTGAGCGTACTTCCGGTTCGCTCGTTCAGCCCACAACAATTTGGTAGTTGCTCTCTCTATATTCACCTGGTAAATGGGTGTAGATAGCTTTAAGCTAAATGCTGAGAAAGGCAAAGTAAAAGCTTGAGTTCAATCACTTTAATCACATGTTTTTATCAAGAGCACACTAAATATGTTTCCTAAGTTTAAGTGAATCAAAATATGCCATTAAGAAGAATTTTACCTGTTTCAATTAACTGCTAATCAAGTGCGAATTAATGTTTAAAATAGATCGATACTTATCGAAAATGTGTTGCAAATATGTGTTCTTGTTTCAAGATATATATTTAAACAGTTCCATTTCTCCTTAGCCAATAATTAATTAATTCTAGTTGAGCCTGTTTTTTTGACATACCTTTTAAATGTATGCTTTGAACCTGACCCATTCAATACCAGAACTAGTTGCGAATTCTAAGCTGCAACTTTAACTTTGAGCCAAAGAATTGCTTTGCTCACACTTTGTTGTTGCTTTGATGACAACTCACACACTCCTCCTCTTGGCCTTTTCCCCCTCTATTCAGTCATCCATCAATCTCCTCTCGGTCTCCCTCCCTCTCGCCCTCTCCCTCTCCGACTCCCGCTTGTTGTATGCCCATGTTGATTGCTTAAGCGAATTGTGCTGCTTGCCCCAAAGGAAGAATGAGTGGAGAGGGAGAGGGGGAGGGGGAGACGCAAGGCGAGGCGAGCTGTTGGATTCATGTACACAAAAATATGCGACTAATTGAAGTTTATGTTTTCGTATGTTTTGTGGAGTCCCCGCTGTGGCAGCCATATCACGGCCAACCGAGGGGGGCTTGTGAAGGGGGGCTGTGGAGGGGAAGGAGGTGAAGGTGCAGAGCTACTGGTACATTGACAGGCTGCGGTGGTTTGTGGCTGATTTCCATGCAAATTGATGTTACAGCACAGTAAGCAGCCAATATTTCAGCTTCATTTCATAAATGCGCCCGGCGAATTCCCCAATCGCGTCTCGTCGTCGTCGTCGTCGCCGCTCATCTATCCATCCATCCATCCATCCATTCAGCCATCCGTCCAACCAACCAACCAACCAGTCAGCTATTCATCAGTTCATCAGTTGCCAGAGTTTGCATATCAAACGAACGGCGAAAAATCTACAGATGCCTCGATATCGATAACGAGCCACATGACGAGAAACTTGACAGATTTTCATCTATGTTTTTTATTATTATTATTACTCACACTTCTTAATTTGCGCATGAAAATTGAGCAATTATTTGATGTGATATCATTTTGGGTCTAATATTCTTACGAACACTCGAGATCAGGGGGAAGAAAAAGTTCATTCAAAGTTAACTATCTAAATTCGACAGGAAAATTAGTAATATGAAAAATGTCACAAATATTATTATCAAAGGATAAGACATAAAAAATAATGATTAATTTTAAGAACTCCTTTTACTTGGTGCGAATCATTAATGGTAAGATAATCTGATATGATAGTTAATATGGAAGATATCCATTGCACACGGTTGTTTATATTTAACAAAAATTGTACATGAATTGAAGAATTTTTAGAATTATCTTTAACAGGACACATTCGGTATTAAGTATGTATAATAGTTCTAGCTTTAAAATTGATCTTGTAATTCGATTTTCAATTTTAGTTGGTGGTAGGCAGAGGAGGCGTGGTCAAATTGTAAGACAATCTCATTTAAGTTTGCTGTCTCGTGGTCTTATAGTCTCCGAGACTTAGGAGCATTTTTTTTTAAACCTGGTCTAAAAATGTTTAAGGGTTTTTTAATCATTAAACTGTTCTTACTCTTGATGTAACAGCTAAGTCATTACATTACCAGAAGTTACAAATTTTGCTCAGTAAAGACACATTTAGCCAGGAAGAAATGCCTCTTCATAGACATTGGGAGGATAGAAAATTCGTAGCCACATAAAAATAGTTCTGTTTCTGGAATAACCAAAAAAAAGAAAGGCTAGACATCTTTAGACTTTCCAGTGCCAAGATATGTATTTTGGCTGTATGTGGTCAGAGTTTCATCACCATCTCACACTTGTACACAGTTGAAATTCTTAAAATATGTATCACTGCAAGGCTGTGATATTCCCAGGAAGTACAGGAAGTGCAACTGTACGAAAGAGCAATGCCTGAATATTTTATTCAATAATATTTGAATATCTTATTCAATTCAAAAAGTAGTTATTTATCAAGATATTAGAATTACAGGACAGTTGACCAACACTGGTTGCACTTTATCAACACTGTGGCGAGGGGATTTTGCAAATTGCTGTCACTATTGCAGAAATTAGCAACATTTGGCTACCGACAACGATCGTGTTTAATTGAGCATGCCCACAGAAAGGGAAGGAGATGAAGAGTGCGAGAGAGAGAGAGAGAGAATAATAGTGTGAGGAGAGGTAGAGGGCGCATTGATGTGGCAGGTTTGTGTCATTTGTCTTTAATGAACGGTTACCCACCGCTCAACTCTTTCCTGCTCTCTCTCTCTCTACCATTCACTCCCTCTATCCCCCCTGATATTGTTCTTGACCATTGCATTTATTGTTCTTCCAAGCGTCGCTTTTGTTTTAAGCCATCAGACATTAACATTGCTGCCAATTTGTCGGCTGCGAAGGCGCAAAACAGAGAAACGCGCGTGTCTCTCTCTTACCAAGAAGCGTGCAGCAAAACGTTTGCTTGGGGTGGCTGACAACACAGCAGACCGTACAGTAGAGCTCGGCTACGATGACTGAGCAGGTCAGTGCAGTGGTGCTTGTGTAGGACATTCACATTCAGCAAAGCAAGCGAAATATAAGTATGAGAATCAGTTATCACTTAATAGTTACAAACAACTGCAGGAGATTGTATCAAAACTTTGAGTAAATTTATCTCAAAACAGACTGGATTTCATATTATTATTAATATTATGGGAGGGTAGCAACGACGACTTTTTAAATTAAGTTTAACAGCTTGAACAGTTTCAGTCTCTATAGATATAAAGTGAGTTTAAGAATTAAAAGATTGACTATATTTCGCAGCGGTTGGTTTAAATTTGTAATTTCAATTAATAAACATGTGGGATAAGATTGAGTCGAGCTTCTGACTGTAGGATACCCGTGACTTACTTAAAAAATTTTTAAATATTTTTTACTGCATGCTTTTGGGCACTTACATAGCATAAGAGTTTTAATCAGCCATTACCACCCTTCTATTTGTCCGATCTTGTTACGATTTTGTAGGATAATAGGTAATCATAGTAGTTAAGGGTAATCAGTAAAAAAAATCCTAATATCTTGAAAACTGTGCGTGTGGTGGCTTTGCGCGATTTACGGAGGCCGAAAGGGGAGTGGCTAAATTAATAACAGAACAATTAAATAAACAATAAGAAATTTAAAAAAAAAACAAAAAAAAAAAAAACGTGGGGTTTATAGAAGTCTGTGTGCCAAATTTGGTTGCTCTAGCTCTTAGTCTCTGAGATCTAAAGCTCAAACAGAAGGACAGACGGACGGACACGGCTATATCGACTCGGCTGTTGATGCTGATCAAGAATATATATACTTTATACATTGCATTATACATTGCAACGAATACAATATCCCCTTTTACTTATTTTTAAGTAACGGGTATACAAATATTTATACAGTCGAACTTCCCTAACTCGAACTTCCCTAACTCGAATTTTCTCTAACTCGAACAAAATCGAGTGGCAATAGCATTTACTGAGCAAATTTCATACAAATCGCCTTCCCTAACTCGAACTTCCATAAGTCGAATTTCTCCGTAACTCGAACAAAAATATTGGCCCGTGCTTCTGTAAGTCGAATTTTTCGGGAAAATCTCCAATAAAGTTTGAATTTTTTTTTCGTTTCTGTTATATGCTTTTGTTACCGGCTCGTTTTGATACGTAATATTGATGTACATTAACATATGGAGATGCAATATGATAGAATATTGCATCAACCATTATTTAGGCTTGTGAAATTGCTATAGGAATAATGTTCGAAATGTACTTCTTTGTCAGCGCATCAGTGTACTAAAATGTTTAAAAATGTTTAAAGAAATATTCAAACTTATTAGTAGTTAAGGAATTTGAAAGTAGACCAAATAAATTAAAGTTGCTGAAAAATGTGGTATTTTAGCAAAACATTTTTCATTATCAGGCCTGTTCCGGTTTTCACTTTCGGTAAGATTTTGCGGAAGTGAATTTCTTTAACCTGCTCTAATATCATTATTGCAAAGTTTTACGGATTTATTTCACTTTGAGCTGATGAGTTTAAGTCAGATAAAGTGAAAAACGAACATTTTTAAATACTTAGCCTAAATGGAAAGTGAATAAATGCATTTCACTAAATGCTATAAAATAAAAAGTGAAAACCGGAACAGGCCTGTATATTTAAAAATGAAATATTAATTATGATGACATTTGAATAGGGAACTTCTTCTGGATACAGCAAAAGAACGAAGAAACCAAATTTTGAGAGTATCGACAGGTCTTGATCACACTGGAATCCTTTTTTGTTGAAAATGACAAGAAAAATTTGCAATTTGGAATGTATTTATGATTGAATGCATTTGTAGTTTCTTTTAATATACAAAAAAAAAAAAATTCCCTAACTCGAAGTCTCCCTAACTCGAACTTTTTTCCTGGATAATGGTGATTCGAGTTAGGGAAGTTCGACTGTATATCAAAAATACCTTCGCTTAACATAGGTTAGTCTAGGGTTTAGTTTTAGCTTGATCGACTCCTTGGTATGCTATAAGTATAACATGATGAAGTATCTTAAATAAGTCGATTTAACATAATCAGATATTAAATGGTTTTCCAGATGTTTGTAGTGTCAAAGGAACCTGTTGGACTTAAGGTTCGGCTAAAGCAACTTTCCTCAGCTCTACAGCATGATTCTAAATTCCCAATGAGCAAATTCGTATATGGGCATTTCCAGAAAAAGGTCCACCACGACGAAAAACGTAAAATTGATTAAAAACTCACATCTTGTGAAATTTTCTTCCAAAAATGTACTCAAGTTATTTATTTTATCAATATACGCTAGAAAAAATTCAATAGGATGAAGATATAGATTCTACATTGGAATAAATTCACTTTTTCCATATTTTTGCCTATTTTCTTAAAAATTGATTTTCAAAATGGACCGTTTGTATTTTAACGATTACACTAAGTCAGGGAGTAAGATTGTAACATAAACCATTTTAATATATAGAAATATATTGAAAGTTTAATTTAAAACAAGTTCTAAGAGCTATATATCGGAATATAGAATAAAATTTGATGAACAAACTCTTGGAAAAACTAGGTGGAAATCTTGTCACGTTCGCGATGTCACGTTACAAATTACTAAGAAAACTTGTAAAATATATTAAACGGTAGTTACATATCAAAATTATTTATAAAATGGAAAACTACATTATTTTATTATGGTTTAAAAGTATTTTCTTCCAAGTTACTCGCCACATTTCGCAGACTTTCGCATTTGTCAAGATGAAGTCAAACATGACTTCCATTTTTCGTCGCGTTCGCGATGCATTGTTTTCTATAAATAATTAAAAAACGACAAGTCTTCAAAGATTGTCTTTTATCATAAAAATAGAGTTGATAAAATGCATTAAACACGTGAGAAAACATTTTTGAAAATGTCAATTTTTGCCATTTTTTTTTCATTTAAAGTCGTACGAATGTCGAGTTCGCGATCCTGGAAATACCCATATACATACGAGTATACCAAATATCTAATTGAAAGAAATTTGATTTCTGGCATATTTATAGTATTAAGAATAATGTGAAATAATGATATTTACAGTACCTTTTAGAAAATTCAAATAACAGCATTCAGGGAGAATAAAATGTAATGTAATGTAAATGTTGCCCCAAATTGACAGTTCGATGTTCTTTTTGCGATTGTCTTTATGAATGTTTCTGGAACCTAATTAATATATTTAAGTGTAAATAAATGATAGTGCACAACTGCCAAAATATCAAACATGTATGTTTGATTTTGAAGTTCATAAAAGTTTTGGTTTCCCAATATAAGACTTCTAATAGTCTTCTTTTAAATCTGGTTTCCGAATTGTAATTTTCTAATAACAAATTTCCTATTTCTGGTATTACTATTAATCGAAATTCCAAAAGGGAATCGGTTTTTCAGCAAGATTGGAGGTATTATTGTATAAAACTGGGATAATATCAACAGCTGGGGTACAGTTATTTCAAAATCAGGTTGACTTACGAAGCTCACGATCTATGAGAGGTTTGTTAAAAGCAGCTTTCAAAAGTGATGTAACTACAACGTTGCAACATGCTCAGAGAGCTGTATTAAGTCCTAAAATAGTTCATAGTAGACGGTCAACTGGTCAACTGGTCAGCTGGTCAACTGGTCAGCTGGTCAGGTGTGTCCTTAGGTAAACTTGAAGGCTTGACTTGAACGTTGCCTGCAGCGCTGCTTGCATGTGGCAGAGTTGCACGCAACGCAACACAGAATAAAAATATCAAAAAGTACAAAAAAGAAAAAAGACAGAGCGAAAAAGCTGTATGTGAACATGGACATGGTCATAACTGTGCAGTGGCAGTTTCGGGTAGTTAGCCAGTTTACAGCCAAGTCGGACAGCTTGGCCAACTGGCATATTCAATATGCGAGCACTTGGCATCAGCTTTTGGCCTAATAAATGCACTAATTGCGGTTAAATACATTTTGCATGCAATTATCATCATTAGGGGTTGCCTTGCTGCAATCAGCCCCCTCCCCACCCCTTCCCACTCTCTTCCCCTCTACCGTCCCTCTCTTACTATTTGTCTTTTTAGCCCCTCAGGCAAACACAATTGCCGATGTTTATTATTTTTTTAATTGCCCTCGCTTTTTCTCTTCCCCTTCTTCTTTTGTGTCCACCTTCTCCCATTTCTTAAAATTCTTAAATTTGTTTTTGGTATTTGTATTAATTTTATTTAGACAAAAAAAATTGTTTTTGTTTTTGTATTTTTTGTTTTTTGATTACATTTACATTTTACATTTACAACAAGCACATTTTGTAAGACTAAATTTAAAAAAAAAAGAATAAAAAAAAAATTATTAATTTAAAGTAAAATGCTATTTATATTTAAAAGGGATCAAATCGAAGCAAATATCGGCTTCAGGATTTTTTTCTTTTTATCGTAATTTAAGTGAAGTTCTTTTCCAATAACTAAGTTATTAATTTTAAACAAAAATACTTTAGTTTCAGAACTCTTGATCTATTTAATGAGATCGATATTCCCAAGAAAAATAAATGTATTGTACAAAATTAGTTTGGAATACGATGCCAATACCGTAGCACAATAATTGAATTTAATATTTTATTGTGTAACTTGCATCTCAAGGAATTTAATATAAATGGAAGAACATCTTAGATATTTCAAATAAATCTGGAAATTTTTGTTTTCATTTTCACACTTTAGCAGTTTTCTTACTGAAAACAAAAGCAGCATCTGTTTAGATTTAGACTGAAAATGACAATTAATTTTGATAAGTTCCATAGATTGAATTGTTGCTAAACGTCTATTTATGCTGAAATACTTTCGGTACTGGAATAATATTAAGGTTTTCAATCGGCTAAGTTTTTAATTTCAATTGGAAAATACTGGTTATCGGCCTCGATATCAGCTACGATTTAAATCCCTGCGATTAACAGATTAATTATCTTTTGTTTATGTATTTAACTTAACTCTGCACACTGTTGTTTTTATTATTTGTTTAAATTTATTCGGTTTGGCTGCGCACTTTTTTTACAACATTTAAATAAATAGTATTTTAGTTTAAATTTAATTTGTTGTTTTTCAATTTATAGCTAAGTCCTAACCTCAAAAAAATTGTACTTACATACTGGAATGTTACTATAATAATTGTTTCTTGACGCATTTGCGTTTTAATAAATTACTAAAAGCTAACAAAATAAATAAAGACACGCACACGCACACACACACATATACTATATGCTACTTATATACACACTCATACACGCATACTTTTCGGTTTCTTTGTTACACACATTTTTGAATGAAATTATTTGTATATTTTTGTAATTTTTGTTCTTGTTTGTCGCTTTAAACTTGCAGCTGATCCTCGTCATCGGACTGTGCCTGCGAGCTGTCCACGGAGCGTCCTGGCGGACTTCCGGGATTCAGCGTTGGACTTGGCGTCGAGGGCGGACGCACTGGTGATGCGGACGCGGATGCACTGCAGCCAAGCGGCTGTCCCGGCGAAGTCGCCAGGGGCAGCGGCTTGTGGATGAAGGCGGCGGCGGCGGCGGCTGAAGGCTGCGGTGGCGGTGGTGCACCTGCACCTGCACCTGCACCTGGAGCGCTGCCGTTTGCCGCCGCCGCTGCTGCCGCCGCACTCTGGTAGTAGCTGCTCAGCGAGGACAGCGAACTGGAGGCGGACAGATGCGAGAAGGGCGTGGCAGCCGCCCCCAGTGGGCCAACACCCACGCTGGGCACGCCCGCATACAGGTTGTAGGGCAGCGGCTTTTGCATCGCCGCCGCAGCCGCCGCCTGCCGATAGTAGATGTCAATACTGGAATGCGGTGGCGCCCCGTGAGCGGCGGCTGCAGCGGCTCCGGCACCGGCGGCTGCCGCATATGGCCAGGCGCCCAGGTACGGCGAGCCGCCGTACAGCCGCTGAAAGGCCGCAAAGTTGCCGGCCTCGGCGAGCAGCTCCAACCCGACCGCAGTCTGGCGCTTCCATTTGGTTCTGAAAACAAACAAAGATACAAAGAAACGGTTTTTAAAATTGATATTGAAAACATTTGTTTATTTTATAATGAAATAAAGTTAAGTTTAGCTATTAGAAAATAATAAAAATGTGCAATGAAATATAATTGAAGCTACAAAAATTATTATAATAATGTTACAAAATTATGAAAAGGTGCTACGCAATATAATTAAAGTTATACAAATTATTGAAATATATTTGTAATGCGATGTAATGTATTGTGATGAAACAAATTTAGAACAAAATCAAGTTAAAATTAGCAATTAAAAACGATTTATAAAATACATGTTGGAAAATTATGAAAAAGTGCAATGAAATATGCATAGTAAAGTTACTCAAATTATTTAAATATATTTTGAAATGTGATGAAACAAGTTAAAAGCAAAAAAAAGTTAAATTTAGCTATTAAATACATGTTACAAAATAATGGAAAAGTGCTACGAAATATAATTAAAGCTACACCAATTATTTAAATATATTTTGTAATGTTAAAAAATAAAGTTAAAATAAGCTATTAAAAAGATTATTTAAACACTTGTAAAAAAATAATGAACAAGTGTTATGAAACATAATCAAATTTATGAGAACTATTTAAGTATATTATGTAATGTTATGAAATAAATTAAAACCAAAAAAAAAGTTGGCAATTTAAAAAGATTATTCAAATACATGTTAGAAAATAATGAAATAAAAAAGGTTTTAAAGATTTTATAATTAAATATATAAAAGAGTGTTATGAAACATAATTAAAGTTAAACAAATTATTTAAATATACATATTTTGTATCGTAATGTTATGAAACAAATTAAAAACAATAAGCTCGCTCAATTATCGTCGACAAATGAAATACGACAAATGTGAATTTATTATGTACTTATATACCAAGTATAAAAATGAATAAATTAGATGAGCGCAGTCAATCGACGAATCATCTAGCTGTCGGTTTCAGGTTTGTGAGAATTTCGTATTATTTTTTGAATTTTAAATTTCATTTTTGACTACCACCTTATTGAAATAAAATTAGGAATGTATGAAAATAATAAGAGTTTGAGCACCTCGATATTGATGACCAAGTCTTCACCTGGCAATCGCTCAAGTCCAGTTTGTGGGCCAATTCTTGACGCTCCTGGACGCTGAGATACTTTTGCCGCTCGAAGGACTTCTCCAGCGTCTGCAGCTGATGGTCTGTGAAGGCGGTTCGTGCCTTTCGTTGCTTTTTGCTCAGGCCGCTCATGTCGCTGGTGGAGCCGCTCTTGATGCTGTTGCCATCGTCGTCTTTGGCACCTGAATGAAGGCGAGCCGAAGATCAAAGCAAAGCGAACAAAAGTTGAGTACGTTGTCTTTGTTGTTCAGATTTTATAGCGTAGTCTTAATATTGTAGTTATTAACCTGACCAGCACTAGAGAAGCATCATCCTGCTGCCAACTTTTCAGCCAACTCGCAGTTTAATACAAATGTGTAGCAAAATATCTAAGCTTGTCCCAGCAGCTCTTGTTCTTTCTACCTGTTTTTCCCCTCTATACTACACCTTCCCCCTCCATTCCTCCTTGTATTTTTCCCCTTTTAGCCAGGTCTATTTGCCTTAGCCCTTTTGCGTGCTTTCATTCGTTTTTATATGTATTTCTTGCCTAGGCTCGTTTGCTATTAAGTACATAAAATTTATGTAAATTTATCTGATTGCGGTTAGCCGATAAGCTTGCGCCTACAGGGTTACGGCCATGGCCAAGTGGCCAGCTTCTGGGCCAACGCACACAACCGTTAAATTGTTTAATGCTAAATTTTACCAAGTTCTCAGCCAAACAACATGTGTGAGTAAATTTTGCCCCAACTGACACATTGCATTGGGTATTTTTGGGCTGGCCTGGCTCGACTGCGGCCTCAGGTGTTTTTGACCAACTGCCGAAATTGTATTGGCCAATTATCAGCAAAAAGCGCAAGAAGTCAAATTAGCAGAGGCAGCTGCTTAAAGGGAACGCAACTTTCGCTAAGATTTTGGCTGCTGCCGGGCAAATCACAGGGCAGAAAACTGTCTGTCCTCTCTCTCTGTCTGTCTCTCTCTCTCTGTCTGTCTGTCCTCTCTCTCTTTATCTGTCTGTCACTGTCTTTCGCTGTCTGCAGGGCAACAAGCTGCGACTACCGTTTATAAAACTGCAATTGCACACAGGAAATTGCTGTAATAAATGGTCGACGGAGTGCAGCTTCATCTGTTCAGCGCCTCACGCACAATACACACACACACACACACGCACACATATATATATACATATACACACACACTCGCTGGCACAACAAAGTTGGCTCTGGGGCGTTCATTAAATGGCTTTAAATGCATTTTTTTTTGTATAACAATTCGCACAATTTTATGGTTGGCAAGCACTCCAAAGAGCGGGAGAACGAGAGCGAGCGCAAGCGCGGAAAAGAGAGCGCTATATAGAGAGAGAACATGAGCAGCAAATTCTTCAGCCTTGCAGAGACAACATTTCGACTCTAACTATATGTTATCTAATTATATATTTGGAGCTTTACTAAATTAAAATTACATTTTGCAAGCTGCGTTTTGCTGCATTTTCCACATACCCCCCTCCCACCTTCTCATAACCAGCTAAGTGCCACGCCCAAAAAAAAAAAGAAAGAAAAAAGAAAAAAAAACAGAATTAAAAGCGCTGCCATTATCATTTGTTGCTGTATTTGCTGTTTAAACAATTTTGCTGCGAGACAAATGCACATTTAGGAATGGCGCTCAATGAACGAGGAGGTGGAACGTGGGGGAGGGGGGGAGGTGGGGGGGGTGGTAAACAAACAAAGCGTGAAAATGCAATTTTTCAGACTTGCAACAACAACAACAACAACAATAACTAGAACATGGCATGTTCGTGCAATTTTTACAGTTTGTTTTGCAAAGCGACTGCGCCCTCGTGGAAAACAAAAGACTCAGGCAACGAACTTGCCATGGCATTCACTCAGACAAAACAAACAGACAGACGGACAGACAGACAGACGGAATAGATAGACAAATGTGTTTGCATTCCAATTGGTGATTATCAAACAGACAGACAGACAGACAGAAGTTAACTTAACTGAAAACGATCAACCAAACAATCAATAAAATATGTTATTAAAGTGCAAATAATCTGTGGTTTGACATTCGATTTGAAATGGAATTACATGCAGTTCAAAGTGCAAAGATTCAATTACTTCATTTGATTGCAATTGATAGTATCAACACAAAAGAATGATATAGTGATCATAGTATATGTTAGTTGCATTTAATCTCAATTAGATTGGAGTCATTCATAATAGGATAAACTTCAAGTGTTTTAAATAATTTGATCAAATCTATAATTAACATTCTCATATGTCGAAAACAATTGTACACAAATTGAGTTTTTAGCAATGCAATAACTGCTTTCGATTCGATCAACTTCAATACTATTTATCAATATATGCTCAAGTTAAATTTCAATTTATAAAGAAACAAGCTTAAAATCACTAACCACTTATCACAATATGAATATCGTTGCACAGATTATTTAATCTATAGACTAGCTCTTCTATCTTATCGATTATTATCTAAGCATTCATCATTCAGTTCAAAAAGATTGATTAAAAATATAAGATCATTTACAGATTACTATTGAAAATATAAGATGTTCCAGATATCCATATGGTATTAAGTTTTCTTTTGTACAACTACACTCATCTATATAAAATTTATGATATTGTAGTTTATTATTATTAAAATATAATATAAATATAATAATGAGCTCACACTGCAATTTAAGTATCCCAACAAATTAATTCTTAGATGGCCTTTAAAAAGGTAGAAACACTTCTCATATCTAAACGCCTAGCAATATATTTATCGAAAATCATGTATCGAACTTTGGCTTGACTAACTTCTTTACTATCGGTCCTAAGGCTCAATATCTATCAGAGATCGCATATAAGAGTCATGAGAATCGGGATAAACTATTATTTCCAATATTTATTAAAAAAATCATAGTATATTTCTTGTTCTTAATTTGTATTATAAAAATTAAAGAAATAGCTTTTAATTTCAATTTATACAATAGAAGTTATCCTATGATTTTTCAATAAATATTGAAATGTAATTATTTTATAATTTTTTTCATTAAGATCCAAAATATAATTTGTCCCTAATTTTGTTGATGAAAATCAACAAATAACTTTTATTATATAATTTATATGTGAAAACGGTCCCGGATATCTATACATAGGTCTATCCCTCTGGTTGCCCCCCTCCCCCAACCGTCGCCCGACCGTCCCAAAATAATACAGAAGCTCACCTCACCATTACTACAAACGCTGTGATCATCCATGTGACCGCCACCACCGCCTCCTCCTCCTCCTCCCCCGCCCCCGCCCCCGCCCCCTCCGCTGCCGGCCTCGTCGCTGTCACAGTCCTCATTCTCCTCGTGATAATCGCTGCTATCATCCAATTCCGCCGACGGCGCTGCTGCGTCGCCAGCGGCTCCAGCGGCTGCGGCGGCGGCGGCGGCAGCAGCCGCATTGTTGCGCGCGGCTGCTGCGGCGGCGGCAGCGGCATAATGTTGTTGCATGGCCGCCGCATATTGAGCCACGTTCAGGCCGTTGGAGCCCATCTGGGTGGTGGCTCCAAAGTGGGTCAGTTTGGCATGCGGATGGGGATGCGAATGCGGATGCGGATGCTGCTGCTGATGATGGGCATGAACTGCCGCCAGGGCGTGATGGTGCGGATGGTGTTGCTGGTGGTGCGGTGGTGGCGGTGGTGCAAGGCCCAAAACTGCAACAGGCGGCGATACTCGCGATGAATCCGTTTCCAAGTTGTCATTGTTATTATTGTTGTTATTGATATTATTATTATTAATATTGTTGTTGTTGTTATTATTTGTATTGTTGTTGTTGTTGTTGTGGTGGTGGTGCTGTTGCTGCTTGTAGAAGGCAGCGGCGCTGGCAGCGGCTGCGCTGCCCGCGAGAATGTCATTGATCATGAAACGCGATCGATTTGGCTTCAAATTGGACGAGGTGGACATGGACATGTTGACCGGCGGTGGATGCAACGGGTAATGATTCAACTGACTCAAGTGGTGCAGATGGTGATGATGGTGGTGCGAGTGATGATGATGCGGCGACGGCTCGTTGGGCGCTGTACTCGTTGGCAGCGTCTGGGTTAAAATGCTCATTGAGTCTTTCATTTCAGCCTCCAAAGTGGGCCACAGATTTTCTACTTCTTGCACTTTCAACTTGCTCGCACACTCCTTTTGGTCGTCGCCGTTGTTGTTGCGCTTGTTAACACTCACACAAAACAAAAAAGATTAATAACTCTGTATATTTGTAATATTTCATAAATGTTGTTGTTTTCGCACTTGAACTTCGCTGAATGTCGCACTTGGATTCAACCGTCGCCTGCGCTCTGGACAACGTCGCGCTATGACTGCCAAAACGAGACTAAACGCACCTGCAACTCATCGACGTCAACGTCGACGTCGAAGTCGAAGTCAACGTCGAAGTCAAAGTCGTTGTCGCTGTCGAAGCGGCGGCTGCGGCAACAATTTTGCCACTTTGTTATAAAAAGGTGGTGGTTATTTGCCTGTGGTGGTGGCTTTCGGTCTGTCTCTCTGTGCCTGTGTGTGTAAGCGAGTGCGCTGCGTTCCCGTCACTCTCGCCGTCTCGTTCTCTCCTTTGTGCTACAAATACAGCCACTCGTTAGACTGTTGCTATCTCGCCTCTGCGCAGCGCCATGTTGTTGGCGCGCCAAACTCAACACTCTGCGCTCTGCTGTGGTGAGTTTGCTCTACCAGTTTTTATAGCAACATTGAGAGAGACAGCAGGCGAGAGTGAAGGAGAGAGCTAGAGAACGAACTGATTGAGCAGACACAAAATAAATACGAATGTCGGTCAAATGGCAACGGCAAAAGTAATTTGGCAATTTCTCAATTTGGCAACTTGGCAACTTGGCAGCTTGGCAAGTGGACAGCTCGCGCGATCGGCCAAGTTGGCAGTGCCAACAAAATGGCGACACTTATCACATTAGAAAACAAGCGCTTACAGCCTGATTGACCTTTCGATTGTTCACAATTACAGACAAGCTTTAATCAGATTAATAGCTAATTATATTTGGATAATTCCAGAGAGAGGTCAACCAGAGCAAAAACTTACAATATTTGAAAACCTAGTAAATTTGAGAAATTATCATATTAGTGTAATATTTTAATTGATACCGTTGCATCTTAGTTTCCCGTTCAATAAAGACGATGCTAAATTAATTGTAACGATCGCTAAAACCAAAATCTTTAAGAAGATAAAATTATGCAGAATACAAATTTCAAAATTAAATTGTATTTGGTTTTTTTTTGATGGAATATCTTTTTAATGTAAACTCTAGAGCCCAGATTCAATATTATAGGTTATATTATTTATATTTGTTTTTTTATTTCCAAATTTATTAATTTGGTATTAAATATATACAGTCGAACTTCCCTAACTCGAATCACCATTATCCAGGAAAAAAGTTCGATTTAGGGAGACTTCGAGTTAGGGAATTTTTTTTTTTAGTATATTAAAGGAAACTACAAATGCATTCAATCATAAATACATTCCAAATTGCAAATTTTTCTTGACATTTTCAACAAAAAAGGATTCCAGTTTGATCAAGACCTGTCGAGACTCTCAAAATTTGGTTTCTTCGTTCTTTTGCTGTATCCAGAAGAAGTTCCCGATTCAAATGTCATCATAATTAATATTTCATTTTTTAATATAATGAAAAATGTTTTTGCTGACATACCAAATTTTTCAGCAACTTTAATTTATTTGGTCTACTTTCAAATTCCTTAACTACTAATAAGTTTGAATATTTCCTTAAACATTTTTAAACATTTTAGTACACTGATGCGCTGACAAAGAAGTACATTACGAACATCTTTCCTAAAGCAATTTCACAAGTCTAAGTAATTGTTGATGCAATATTCTATCATATGTTAATGTACATCAATATTACATATCCAAACGAGTCGGTAACAAAAGCATAAAACAGAAACGAAAAAAAATTCAAACTTTATTGGAGATTTTCCCGAAAAATTCGACTTACAGAAGTACGGGCCAATATTTTTGTTCGAGTTAAGGAGAACTTCGACTTATGGAAGTTCGAGTTAGGGAAGGCGATTTGTATGAAATTTGCTCAGTAAACGCTATTGCCACGCGATTTTGTTCGAGTTAGAGAAAATTCGAGTTAGGGAAGTTCGAGTTAGGGAAGTTCGACTGTACATATCGGATTCGTCAATTATAGCTTCTGAATGAACAAATTATATTCTTAGATTCTTTTGTTTTTTAGCTGAAAACAAAGCTTTTAAATTTATAGTATCTAATCAGATTGTTATCATCAAATATTTTTCTCTCTATTATTTTACAGATATTTGAATGTCTTTTCTATTCTCTTCTTTAAATATTATTTTTCTGAATTAACTTAACTTGATATTAGGCAAGCTTTTTTTAAATACGAATTTTCAATGACGACTTAAAAAATTGCATTACAAATTATCTGTGATCCATTTAACTTTTTTTGGTAAATTGCCACTTTTTTATTATTGTCATGGTAATTTTGTGACATATTTCATGACAAGTTTTATTATTTTTGTTACTATCACTATTGTCACTTTCCCCTTATACCTGAATGTTAATTTTAAAGGCAAACTATTGAGAACTTTCATTTCTTTAATGTACACATAACTTAAAGTCTTGGCCAATAGCCGATGTTTGGTCGGGTTTAGCTTTGTGCCCAGCAAGTGGACAGCCCCGCACAGTTAGTTGGCAGCTTCTGTGTTGTGCTGTGCTGTGTTGTGTTGTGTTGTGCTGGGCAATTGGAGTGAGTGAGCGCCAATTAAAATTTCACGCCAATAGCTCAGGCTGAGCATTAAAGTGGCCACATGTTGCCATCGCTCCCGGGCCAGTATTATGATAAACCGAGCACTAATTACTTCTCACAGCGGAAGTGCGTAGCAGACGTAGACCCGAGCCTAGATCTAAAACTACATAGCTAAATACAAAGCGAAAACCGAAGCTGAAGCCGAAACCGAAACCGAAAACTCGTAATGCAATTTGTCGAGCGGCAAACGTTTGATTGATATTGATTCGGACTTGGAATTGGATGTGGATGTGGAATTGGAATTGGAATTGGACTGATGTTACAGGTCAGGTCATTAGTTGTTTTGTCAGTGCGGTTAGGCGGCAAAAGGCGCAACGAAAATTAGAGCAGCAACTGACAGGACGAAAGGACGACGAGCTGAAAATGATGAGAGGACGGGACGCATGCGCGCGCTTCAATTGCGGGACGGACATTTAAAATAATTAGAGAGCCCTGCAAAGGATCAGCGACTGACTCGACTGCTGACTGACTGAATGACTGACTGCTGTTCCTCATTCTTAGACTCAATACTCAATACATACTCTTACTCATCCTGATGACGGTTATTGCATTTAAATGCACATAATTGCGGATCTGGCAAAAACAGCCTCGTATCGTATCGTCGTATCCTTGCGGTCGCCTCTTTTTGCGGTCGAATTCCAATTGAATGCTTAAAATAATTGCATCTACAAAAGTCGCCAACCGCAATGCGCAGTTGCCATTTGCCATTTGCCCGTCTGACAGTCCATTCCCCTCTCCCTCTCCTCCCTTCTCCTCGCTCCCTATCAACTGGCCATTTGCCAGTTTTTCCGGTCGTAACAACTCCGTGCACTTCGCAGTCCACTTGCAGGAAGCCTTCGCTGAAGCCCCACTGAAAGAAAGCCCACCTCCTGCACCACAGTGGGCACTCGCATTCTGCGAATTTGTGTGGTTGTTTCGCTGTTTGGTTGTTTGGTTGTTTGCTTGGCTATCTAACTATCTAACTATCTAATTAGCGTGTTTGTTTGCCAGTTAATGTTCACTAATTTATTGACTCGGCCTGTCTTATCAATGTGTTTGCTCTGCTGTTAACAACATCCGCAACACACAGCCGGAGTCCCCCCTCCCTTTTCTCTTTTCTCCCCTCTTGAGTCACCAATTGATCATATGCAACAACAACAAAGTCTGATCAGATTTATCATTCTCTTATTCTGCGTCGGATTCCGTTTGTCGCAGTTTGCGTCGGGGTTTCTACTGTAGTTAAACTATTCTCTAGGAGTTCTTCAACTTGAAAGTTGTATTTGAAAAGTTGTATTTGCCCTTTTCAACAAATTGTTGACTAGGGACAACGTATCTTGAGTGCGCTAGAATCCGAATTATCAGTTACTGAAAGGATCTTCACTTAGATGAGTTTGTGATAAAATCCACAAAGATTAATACGAAAACGAAGATGTATTGCCAATACTTATATAAACTATAAGCAAAAATAATTATATCCCACCGCGGACAATCTTTATGTCTGCATCTATCTAACGATATATCTATCTATCTATCTATCTATCTATCTATCTATCTATCTATCTATCTATCTATCTATCTATCTATCTATCTATCTATCTATCTATCTACACTGGTTTTTTTTCTTAAGCACCATTTATTTAACTACATCTTTTTCACATATGTATATATATTTTTATATTTTTATGTTTTCATATTTATTTTAATTCGCCAAACAAACCACATAAGGTATTTAAAGTAAAACTTATTTTTTACTAGCCTAAAACTTTATTAATTTGAATTACCAAATAAATCGAAACTGAAAGATAGACAGGATGTTTCTTAAAATAGCATTTCCTTCTATTGAAATCCAAAAAGATATCTAGAATATTTACACATTGTGTCCTTGTATTCAAATAAGCTTTCTAGAGTCCTTTCTTATGTGCAAACATTGTTAGCCTAACAACATATAAGTTGCAATAGTCGCGTTATATGTATTTTCTTAAATTGAATTTATATCTCCAGTTCACTTAATGACAGATGTCTTAAGCGAATGCTACGAAGAACAGAAATCAAAGCCCTCAAAATACCAAATATCCAATGAAATATTCTGCGTTAAGTTTGGCTTTTTGTAGTCAAGATCCTGGTAACGATACTTTTCGAAGTGCTTACCCGAATTGTCGATCTAACTTGTGTTATCAACTTGCTCTATTTCTTACAGCTGTTCAGAGTTATAGTTTTTCATCAATCAATTCATTGCTCGTAGTAGTTCTAGTCCGGTATCTATTTGGTGTCGAGCGACAACCCACATAACATAAAGCATCTTAAAATCGTATTTAACAACCTGGTTACTAAGCAGTCTCTCTCTCTCGCTCCCACTCTCTTTGTCTCTTTCTGTTCGGCTGTGTCTGCGGAGAATCTTAATCGGCATCTTTGATATTATAATGTTCGTGTTACTGCGTGGACAAACGTAATAAAATAACTGATCGTTGTCGCTGATAAGTTAATTTACTTTTAATGTGTTGCCCTTCGCAACGACGATGGAGACGATGGAGACGATCCCATTGGATTGGTATCCTCTGGTATCCAGACACAACGTGGGGGTAAATGACTTTGTAGGTGACAAAGGGATCGGACTCAAAAAACACACACAAAAAACAGAACAAAAACAAAAAAAGATGGGCAGCGCGTGTGCCGACCGTCGACTGATTTGTCAACAAGAACGGGCCAACAAAGGTGACTGCAATTTATCGCTGCTCCAGATCAGCCAGCAACAACAACAACACCAACAACAACAACAACAACGACAACAACAACAACTCTGTTGTTGTTAAAATAAAAGAAGAATCTATATAAATATATGTATAAATATAAAAAGGATGCCTCGTAGAACGGCGCTCGTTTAAATTGATGTCGTTTGATGTGCGACTTTTGCGGCAAATTCCTTTTCCTTGCTCTCCTGTTGTTGTTTGTGTTGTTGTTGTTCGTGTTGTTGTTGTTGTTGTTGTCCACTAAATGACCGCAATTTAAATTTTTAGTGCCAGCTTAAGCCTATAAATTCTACGCATCTCTAGCTAAAGAAGCTACGCAACATTTTTTTGGCACCTGTGCAAACTTTTCTCTCTCTCTCTCTCTCTCCTCTCGCTTGTCACTTCTCTTTTGAAGTCTTTTATATTTTTTATTGCTGCAAGGAGGCCTTTTGAGGCGCTAGCCAACGGCTGCCCGGTTGCCAAGAGCTTCACAAAGGCCACAATCAACACCTCGTTGCGTTCTTGCAACTTGCAACGTGCAACTTGCAACTTGCAACGCGACTGTCAACGGCCATAGACGAATGCACGCGCAACTTGCAGCCACTCTGAGAGAGTCTCTAATGAGTCTAGGAATTCATTAAAAGAAAATTAGTAACCAAATAATGAATTCATATATGTATCTTGTTAGATTTCGCAACTCTTTCACTTTGATCGATCTCAGCTAGAATTTATATTAGATCCTAAAGATCAACATACACTATTTTGGTAGGAATCTTCTAATATTTAATAATTACTAATAATAACTTACTCATATTTACTAATTATGCACATGTGATAAACTTATTAGCGATAGATCTTTTGTGATTTAATTTGATTTGGCTTTTTAATATCTCAACATTGACCCGTAACTACTTCTCTCTCTGAACACACCGAATTTCCGAATGACTAAATATCTATATTATTTGCATTAGTATAGCTCTAAAACTAATTGGATTAAACGGTGAACGAATTAATTAAAATTTTTCTAACTTTATAAACCACTCTGCACTGTAGTTGATAACTATGTTCTGCGAAATGTGGATAGGGTATTTGCTGTTCGTCATTGCGCCAATTGCCGTTTGCCGTCGTCGTTAGTCATTAAGTTGCTGTGCTGCCTGTTTGACTCTTTTCTTATCGCCAGGCCGGCCAAATTTTTTACTCGCTCTGCCCATAAAACATTTCAAATTTCAACTGACGCTCTTTCTGCTCCTTTTGGCTTGTTCCACTTCCAGTTTTCGGTTTCTCAGTTCCAGTGGCCATAAATTTGCCCATATGAGAGTGTGATGCCAAGACTATAGCTTAATATACATACCGCTCAATTTCAGCTGACCTAACTAGCAAAGTTGTTCCAGTGAATGCTAGAGTCCAGAATCTAGACATCTGATGTCTGATTAGGCTGCTAAATGGCAACCTCCTGCGGTATTAAAAGAATGTTTTTGTGAAATGTGCAAGACCTTGCTATACCCTGTACTGCGCTCTCAGATAATCGCCAATTTCAAGAATTGAAAGATGATAATGTCAGATTGGAACTTTAGTTCATATATTCAGAAACTGAATAGTTATGTGATGTTGTGAGTTTTGAATTCGAGGCTTCCAGATACAACATACAAAATGTAGTGTCTCTAGCTCTTACAGTCGATGGGTTCCTTGACATAGTGTGGGGAAATTTGAAGCAAGTTTTCCAGCTGTCATTGATTATACCTCTGTCGGCCTTTTAATGGTCACAGGGTATGCAAATATGCTTAACGCATTTCAAACGCATCACTTAAGACCAAGTTGCAGTTTCGGTTCCATTCGTACTTCCAGTCTCCAAGCTGGAGTCGGAGTTGGAGGTGAAAATGCGTTTTATGACTCAATTTGGTGCACATAAAATATTTGTGGCCCCGCGCGATACAACAAAGTGCAACATTGTTGAGCCCACGTTATGTTGCCCCAAAAGGTGTGATAACTATGTGGTTGTTACGGTGCCTCGGTGGCTCGGTGGCTCGGCCTGTGGCTTATGTATGTATGTATGCATGTATGTATGTATGAGTGTGTGTGTTAGCATTGTCAGGTGGTGCTACTTCAGCTGATTGTTGTTAATTTTTATGTGCAATTAATCGGCTACGCGCATTGAGCATTTATAAGCATTTCTCGCATTTCTCGTTTCCCTTCTCCGCCTCTTATTCTCAACTTCTCGCACTTCTCCCAAGCATGCTCACAGCGGGAACCAAAAGAAATTAAGTCGTTTTGAATTAAAGTGAAATGCAAAAAGGCCCCCGTTGCAACCATAAAAAAACGTCTGGCAACATTGTCCCATTCCCATTTCCATTCCCAGTTCCCCTTTATGCCCCGTGACCCCGGCCCAGTTTCGCCTTCCCCTTCCCCGCATCACAATATCTATCTCCCACCTTCCTCGATTTGATGTTGGCCCATAAAAGTGGGCAAGGTGTTTGTGTCCGGCTCAAACCGAAGCTGCAGCAACTTGTGGCAGCTGCAGATCGCTCATTGTCATCGCCTCTGAGACTCGGATCTTGGTTTCGTCGACTGCATCCCGCTGGGAAGCGCTTAAGTCCATAAACTGTTGAATCTGTTCAGCGACAGAGAAACTGACAGAGACAGAGACAGAGAGAGAAAAAGATGCAGGCTCTGCAAGTTGCATGCGATAATCGATAACTTATCGGATGTGATTGGCAAACGACTATTCTTAAGGGCTCATCGAGCTAAGAAATTTGCAACTGAAATCTCGATTATTTATCAAGCATATTAATTCATCCCATTAAGTTATCGGGTTATCGATTCAATGCACGCTCGATAAAGACAATCTAGAATTTATCGAATATCTAGAAATATTTTTTTTTTGTCCCGATTAAGTCAATGCCAATAAATAGGGAGCCCAAACGGTAAGAGCTAGGAAGCTGAAATTTTCAACAATATATTTAATTTTGTCGTGTGCAATAAACTTATACTTATACAAATTTCAGCTTACAAATTGGTCAAAATCGTCAATTTTCACACAGCTGGAATTCCAAAAGTACTTTTAAATAGTACCTAATTTGTCATAAATTTTATGCAATTTATTAAAGCTAAGTCTATCAAACACAAACAAAACCTTAAACACGTAAATATGAAAATAAAATTTACCTTTATAATTTACTTTATTTGTTAGCTTTAATTTTATAAAAATTTAGATAAATAAAATATACTTTGGCATATATTTATATATGTATTTAATATGTTAAAGATACATTTTAATAGTATTTTTTAAAGCAGTCTTTGGATTGCTGCCCACATTTATCAAAGGCTCCTTAAGTGCAGCTGTTGTCCTTAAACAAAGTTATTAATGACCCTCGTTTTGTCCTTGGCCCTTACAAACTTCAGCTACAGTTACAGCAATAGATGCAGTTCCAGTTCCAGTTCCAGTTCCAGTTGTAGTTCTTGTCCCACATGCACTAGTAAATAGATCTCGTAATGCCAATTTGGCCATAACATTGCCAATCCCCCTTCGTCCCCTCGCCCCCTTCGCTGGCTGCTTAATTGCATAATTTCATATTCGGTTTTCGCAAAGCCTTTTGGCGCAGCCCCTTGACTAAACCAGGGTTGGGGCGAAGAGGGGCTGCCGGGAAAGCGGTAAGAGGAAAGGGGGGCGGGGGGGCTGTGTCCGCTGCTAGTTTGCTTAATTGCCACGGCCAAAAGTGCCAAAGAAATGCAGCTCACTAATTACAACAACAAGAACAAACAGGGCCGACAAGCGAGTCCACCTCGTGTCCCCCCCGCCCCCTTGCCCCCTTTCAGTCAGGCATATCCTTGTGTGTGTGCGTGTGTGTGTGTCCTTCAAAAGCCAATTGAAGTGTGGCAACGTTGCATGTTTGCCATTGCCATGCAAAGGCATAAAATATATGTAGAATTTTAAAAGTCATAAAATTGCGGAATGTCGCCAATTAAAATAGTTGCACTCACCTATATGTATGTATGTGTGTGTGTGTGTGTGTGTGTGTGTGTGTGTGTGTGTGTGTGTGTGTGTGTGTGTGTGTGTGTGTGTGTGTGTGTGTGTGTGTGTATGCGTGTCAGTTGCTGGTGTTGGCCGTGCGTGTTCCACATGTGACGTGACATAAATGCATGTCATGTTCGTTGGCTGTTTCATAAGTTTTTTCTGTTACTGCCCCAAACCAGGCAGATGCAGCAGCAGCACCACTGGGGCACCACTGCCAGACCCACCCAGTACCCAGTACCCAGTACTCAGTACCCAGTACTCAGTGGTTTGGCATGCAGGTTGGCGCGCCAAAAACTATGCAACACAATGCGCGCAAATTGCGCAATCAAATTACCAACAGTCCCCTTAAGTTGAGCTTAGGCAATCAATTATAATGTTAGCATGCAATCCTAACAATTGGCCAAGAGACCAGAGGCGGGGGAGGGGGACGGGGTGTCCTGACGGAGGGTTGACATTACAAAAGAGGCTTTTAGAGCCTGGCCAGCAATTGGACTGGACTGGCGCTCATTGTTAGCCTAAGTACGGGTCGGCCTTTTGGTGTCAAAGACGAACAAGTCACGAAACTGCAGCCAACTTGCTGATGGGGAGGGGAGGGAAATGCTTTGGCTTTGGCTTTTAATTTCCAGCGTTTAACGTGTACGCGTGCAAATTCAAATTCAAATTCAAGGAGTTTTCTCCCCCCCTACAACTTTGTACTCTTTAGCGCTGTTTAGTTGCGCTTTGCATATGCAGCCTAACTTTTGTATGTTATGGTCAGAAGCGGGGGCTAAATCGGTTTAAGGGGGGTTGCAACCCTTAAAACGCTGTGTGTTTAACATCCATGTGGACAGACTGTGACAAATGATCAAATGAACCACTTAACTCAGTTTCCCTCTCATTCAGTCAGTTACTTAAACAATTCATCAATCAATCAATCACATATTCTGACCATTTCAATTGCGTCACACGTTGCGTATGATTAATGTAAAATGTTAGAAAAAGCCATTCCAATTCAATAAGACTATTGACTTTTATTGATCTTTGCTTAAGGTGTTTGTCAGGCTTAAATAAAATAAAAAAATACAATATATGTATACAAAAGATACTTTTAGTATATTTTAAAATAAAGTAGATATTGTGATTAAATAAAAAAGAATAGATATACAGAAGAGCTTGTGGAAATTGATAAACTTGTAAGTAAAAAGCGATTTTTTGACCGATCTCATGTAGAATGATAGATGATATATAAGCTGAGTAGCTTAACTGTAATACAAAATGAAAGGGATTCAAAAACTACATATAAAAATTGCAATACAACATTCCTGTCACTATTATTTTTATATAATTTCAAAAGTGTTATAATTCAATATCAATAACTATCAATCTGAAATGATTTGAAATGATTATGTCCTTCTTTATTTTTTATTAATTTAAATTCTAGACTGCATGCAAGTATTATTTTTATATTTGTAAGTCTAGTTTTGGAATGTGACTTGCACGTCTAAATTATACCCATTTTCATCTCCGATACAAAAAGTGATCGATACGTTAGATGAATAAAGAAGAGTTCACAATTCAAGTGCTAATTGTATTTAGGTTGGAATCGTTTTGGGGTTACATTGAGTATCCGTAAATTAAAGATACTTCCAAGTGATACTTTTAAGCAAAGCAACAACAACAAATTGCTTAATTAGTTTTTGTCGTTGCCCTGCGAGTTTTAAATTCAACAGCAAATGCAACAACAACTCGAGCTAACTGTTTTAATTACAGCAGCTGTAACAACAACAACAGCAACAATAACTTTGAGCTGAACTAGTTAAAAATCGTTGTTGTTGTGTGAGTTTAGCTTTGGCTTTGCGGTATTTGTTTCCATCGTTTGCAGCGTTTCCATCGGGTTTCCATCGCATTGCAAATTGTGTGAAAATTGTTCGCTGAGCTTGTTGCGGTTTTTCACAGGCGTCGCTCGCTCTGTTTTTTTTTTTCTTTTTTTAGTGGTAATGCCAAATGTTTTCCGCCTACATCTATGAACCTGCCACCCCCTCCCCCCACTCGCTTGTTCCTTCTATTAAGTTTTCCCACTTCCACCCCGCTTCCAGCTCGGGAAAGCGCGCGCTCATAATTTGCGATTACTGCCGGTTGTTGTTGGTTGTTGGTGTTCGTTGCTTGGATTTTAATTAGTTAATTATTATTTGTTATTACCGGTGCAGTTAGACGGGCTTTAACTAAGCCATTTTCAGAGTTACTCGTTAAGGAGTTTTGCGGCTAAGAAAACAATACGAAAATCACTTCGAAATTTCAAATTGTTTTCCAAGAGACTCGCAATATATACGTTACATACATATTTATAATATTTTTTTTTTACTTCAGCGACAGCTTCCCACAACGATAGATTTACTTGCCTGCGGTGCATGAAAGTGAATTTTTGCATGCTGAAAAGTGGTTCGGAAATGGGTTCACAAATGGTTCAGAGTATCTTTGAGCTATGGAGTTGAAAGTGTATGTGAGAAGAGAGAAAGAATGTTGTTATAATATGAGCTAGATACCTGCATAAATGATTTCAAAACGTCCTAAAAAAGATTCACTTTGAAACTACATACATTTTGCATGAACGTGAGTGAATACTGTACTTGAGTATGTATTTTTGACAGACTTCTCTATTCAGTGTTCCACTAAAAAAGAAAGTGAATGAATTTTCCCCAGGTATTATTGTAAAGATAACAATATATATTAAAATAATTATAAGAAATAATGACAATGATAAAAAAATTAGAAAAAATACTAAATACTAAGTAAGTAGTTCATATAGAACAAGCGGAACAGTCGAGTGCACTCGACAGTAATATACCCTGGGCCTACGCCTCGGCACGCCTAAGATTTGATGCCTATGCAATTCTCATACCAATCCTTAAGTATCGTTTCTGTGGCAGCTACATACATTTAACATATAAATAAATGATTTTAACCAATTTACCCGATACACTATGGTAAAAAAGTCCGATATTTTGGCATTAACTCAAATTTTCTGTTGTTCAGTTTCTTAAAAATGTTTGTAGTTCCTAAATCGAAAAACTCCAAAGCAAACAAAAATAATTTTTTTAGATTTTTCGGGACTACCATTAATATTTTATGGGCGCTCAAAGTCAGCTTATTGAGCGATGCCATGTGAACTGAAAAAGAGCGGGAAAACAAGTTGCAACTTTCGGATCGAATTGTGTGTGTTATGTAAGCATTACAAAAAATTATAAATATGAACAAAGTTCATAAAGGTATTTAAAAAACGCTAGTAGCAAAGATTTTTAGTATTTGTGGTTTATTGTGCAATGGTCTAATGTGTTGTTCATGTGTATTTTTAGCTAAAAACTAACAAATGTGTTCCTGTTCCGTTAAGCTTTACTTTAGTACATCACAAAACAGTACGAGAGTTTTGAGTAAACGTTATTAACTTAACCATATAGAATCAGATGTGAATAATCCGTTTTGTTCGATTTTGTTCCTTTTCGTGAAAAATCGCATGTTGTAGGTGTGAATTTTGGCTGAAAAATCGGATTTTTCTCAGATTTAGATAGAGAGCGAGGTAAAAACATGGTCAAATTTAAAAACAAACTAAATTGTAAATTCTATTTAAGTCTAATCAGCAAACAGGCAAAGTTAAAAATAAATTGATTTAAGTTTAAGCTTGAAATAATTTTTTTTACTTATTTTCTTAGTCGGGGAGGAAGGTTGGGATGAAGACAAGGTCCAATTGAAAAACAAAACAAATTACATATTTTTTAATATTATAACTAAGCTTCGTGTCAAATTTTAAGCCTCTAGCTATATATTTAGATTTAATATAAATATTTTACCATTTATTGCATAGTCGAATGTGGGCGGGGGAGATAAAGGCGTGGTCCAAATCCGAAAAAAAAAATTCAAAATTCTAAATTAGTCTAACTAAAGGTTATGCCAAATTTCAAGTCTCTATCTTTATATTTAGAGTTTATGCCAAAATATACGGTTTTTTTACCATAGTGCGATATCTAAAAATTTTAAAAATTAATTGAAAGTAAAAAATATAAAAAAAGGAAAACAATTTGGTTGACCAAATCAGGAATCGAACCCACGACCTCTGCCGCACGGGCGCGTATCTCTAGCAAATAAATGGAAATTCGAACCGCGGTCTCCCGTTTCGCTTGCCAAGTGCCTATCACTTCCACCACTCCCCCACTTGGTCTCATTCTGGCAAAGTCGATATACATTCTCGATGTACATTCTGGCGGAGTAAATGTAAAATGAATTAATTGACCATTAATTCTTTTTATAGAATTGCCATTGCCATCGACAAAATTGTTAATATCTTCATTATTTATGGCCCAATCGTGTTGAAAGTTGGTGAATAGTCTCTGGGTATGATTCTACACCCGTTGCTGTACAAAAATTTGAAAATTTTAACTTAAAACCCTTAATTAAAGGTGATGTAAGTCTTTGATGAATTACGCCCCCTATAGTGGGCGTGGCAAAATTTTAGCATAAACTGATATTGCCTGACATAATAAGGAGTCTTCATTTCAAATTTGGTGGCCCTAGGTCTTACTATCTCTGAGATCCTTTCGCTCATACGGACAGACAGACGGGGTACATCGACTCGGCTTTTGATGCTGATCAAGAATATATATATATTATGGGGTCGGAGATGCTTTCTTCTGCCTGTTACATAGTTTTGAACAAACTTAATATACCCCCAGGGTATAAAAATAATGATGTTAACAACAATCAAGTATAACTAAATTAGGTCAGCAAATTTGAATGTTAATCGCAACTTAAATAAATAAATTGCATAAAAACGTTTTCCAAAACGAACTGGTAAAGGGAAATTCTTTGCAGCGTTTTAACAGCATTTCCCATTTCCCATTTCCCCCGCTTTCTCTGTGTCTCTACATTTCGTAGCTATATTTATATTAATATTTCTTTGAATTTTTTTTATTGCTAGCTCTCATGTTAGGCAAGGAACAAAAGGGGGAGCAGGGAGCGGGGAGCGGGGGCAAAACGCGAGCCCGCAACGAGCACGAAAATTAACTGTACTATAAAAGGTGGAAAATTGTGCAAACAACCTACAAAGAGAGCCCCTCTCCCCCCTCCAGCCCCCTTGCCGCCCATGGAGGCACAAGAGCACGGAACAGTGGCAAGAAATTTGCATAATTATGATTAATACGAGAGCGAGAATAGAGCGGGGGAGCAGTTGGAGTAGGGAGAGAGTTGGATTGGGAATGGGAGTGGGATGGATGGAGGGTCGTCGGGGAAGGGGAAGTTGGGCTAGCTGGCCATGGACTTTTAAATGCATTCGGAAACTGCGCGAGCTGTCCGAAAGTTCTTTTTTTTTGGGCTTTGCTGTTGTTTCTTTATTTTTTTGGCTGGACTTGGTCCGCTTAATGCCAATTCCGTTTCCGTCTCGTCTAGGGTAGGTTAGGTACATATATATACATACATAGTTAGCAACTGCGATTCCAGTACGAGTCGGAATGGGCCGCGTGTTTTCCGGCATAAACGCTCGCAATCAAATTCACATAAAATAATTCACGCAGCAACAACAAACTGTTTGTTGGTCATGCAAAAGTAGCTACCCCTCCCCCTCCCCCTCTCCTCCTACGTCCCTGGAATTCACTCGTTTGCTTTGCACATTGGCGTAAAATTTAACACAGAAACAACAACAACAACAACAACGGGCAAAGGCCTATTTGTTGTTAGCCAAACAAACCGTCGTTTAGTGAACGCTGGCCAAGAGACAGAGACAGCAACTGAGACAACGATAGTGAGAGAGAGCGAGAGAGAGAGGGAGCTAAGTGAATTCCCCCTTACAAAGAGACAAGCGCATTTAATTTAACTGATTAGCATTTTTAGTCACTTACTTAAAATGCGCGCACGCATAAAACGCATTAAAAATTTGTTTCGTTGCGTTCGAGTTTTTCTTTCTTTCTCATTTTCCGCTCTCTCATTTTCCTAATTTCTTTTTTTATTTCTCACCAAATGCATGAAAGCCATAAATAAATCGAGATGAAATATGCCAGAAAATGTTTATACATAACATATATCAAAGAACACGACAAACCACACACATTGTGACTTGTCAGTAGTCTGATATATACTATATACTATAAGTCGGAGAGACAAGGGGAGAATTGCTGAGAATTGGGCTCGTTACGAGTACGCAGAGTACTAGAGAGGGAAAAGCTTGCCGAGGGGAGCCGGGTGACGAAATGAAACTTGTTAATTGTTTAAGGTGCGATAAGCTAATTACGAAATATACCAGGGATGGAAAGAGGGTAGGATAGATGATAGCAAAACACAAATGTATTAGACAGGAATGGGGAAATTTATACAGAAAAACAGTTTCGAAATATTGCGATACAAAAGACACAGGGAAAGAGAAATGGCAAGGGAAACATCGATAAAAGATGAATGGCTAGAAACTGAAAGAAATAAAAGTAAAATAACACTAAAAGTTCAGAATAGATTTAAAAGTGATTAAAAAGTAAAATTGAAATAGTTTAGTTAAAAAATAGATTTGTGGAGTTAAGGTTGTTCTTCTATTATAGATAGTGGTAATAATGCAAAATCGGTCAAATAGTTAAATCTTTCCTGTCAATACGATTAATGACAAGTATATCAATTAAAGGCTATCAAATATTACAGTCATAATTTACTCGTATGCGCCCTGAATATGATTAACTTTTAAGTTAATTGTAATGCTAGATTTATTTCATCAAGTATTAATTACTTTTTAAGTTAAGAGCAAATTTTGGCTGTCCGTCTTGTGGTGTGCTTAAAAAAAGGTTTTGAAACTGTTTCAGTGGCTGTTGTTGTTATTGCATTGCATTGCATTGTAGTACTTAATATTAATGTCGCTTTTTATGGCCTTTTTTTGTGACAATTCATTGTGGGATCATCACTCAATTTGATGGAGAGGCGCGCTTATTCGGGCCCAGGAACTGTACTCTCATCGCATCCCATCCTCCTGTGTATGAAGGACTGACAGCTGATGAAGCTGTGACCCTCTCTCTCTCTCTCTCTCTTTTTTGTAAGCTCTGTCTCTCTCTCTCTCTGTCTCTATCATGATGTGTCCGTTGTTGTTTGACGTTTGTTGACACATTTCGCTGTCATGATTGACGATGACTCTACTCCACTCTCTCGCTCTCCCACTCTCTCTCTCTCTCTCTCTCTTCCTTCTCTTCCATCTCTATTACTGAGGGCCAACTGTCAAGCACACGAGGCTGTTGATTTATTTATGCCTCTCCAGAGCAACTAGAATCGCTTCCCTCACTCCCCGATCTAAAATATATCTACCTCGACCTAATGAATTTCAAATGATGCGGCAATTTTTTTTTCCATTTTTTGTATATTTCTTTTGTTGTTGTTGTTGTTTTTGTTTCTTTTTTGCCATCATCTTTTAACTTACATTTTTTTTCCTGCTTGTTCGTCGGCCGCTTTTAATTGCCAAAACCATTTTCTGTTACACTTTGGCGCCGTGTGTGGCTGACTGTGTGTGCGGTGTATTTATGTGGTGTGTAGGGGTGTGTGTGTGTGTGTGTGTGTGTCCATTGTGTTTGGGGCGCGCGGAAATGCGCTTCAATATGATTGCAAGAGGCGGGCTAAGTTTTGTGGGAAACTGCGCGTAACAAGCACGCAACTTGGCCCAAACAAAAGGCCCACCACTTGCGACTGAAAGTAGCGGAAATGCAATTAATAGCTGCCTTTCCAGTTCATCATCAGCCCACTCCGCGAAGGAAGCCCCATTCCCCATATCACTAATAATTTGTAGATAAATTGATTGATTAAAAACTACTCCAATTAGCTTGTATCTGTCAATAGCTACGTATTAAATGTGCTTCAAGTGATCTCTATTGATTTAAGAGCTAGAGCTATGAAATTTGGTATGTATGCTCTAAGTTTATTTGTTATCTGTAAACATATATCTTATCTTATCTGTAAATTATCAAGAAATTGAGCTAAATCACTGCGGACGGCAGTCCGCGCTAGTGACGAAAGCAGCACGAAGGGTGCGAAGGCGACTAGCATATATACACAGGAAGAATGGAAAATCTGCTATGACTGTCCGATCAGGTCGAAAGGTATCAGCTTAACTTACAAATGTGCATACTAAGACTTTTGGAAACTCACCTGGTTCGTGAGATAAACAGGTGTAAGTTGGAGGGGCAAAATTTTATTGATTGGAGCCAATGCACAGTGGTTGGGCTTGTATGGAGCCGCGGCCATAAATACTTCCCGTTGAGATATCGTTATAAAATTTTCCTTAAAAATCTAAAAAAATATTTTGAATATATAGTAAAAAGATTGGCTGCATCGGAAGACTGTATCCTATAGTTCACATAGCACCTTAGTATGGCTTATTTTTAAAAAAAAATTTTTTGATGCAGAAAGTTTTTTGAAACAATTTAAATAGTAACTGCAAAAAAAATTTTTCAAATATTTCTTAGCTAGTATTTTTTATAATTTTTTGAAAATGGCGAAAAAGTCACTTTATCCTCATATTCATGCAAAAAGTGCCTTTTTCGCCAGTAAGACAGCTTGAGTTTATTAATGAATACATACAAATCAACAAATATCAGCAGCTAAACTTAACGTTTTTATTACCTTAAAACATTGACAAATACACTGATAACACTCATAAAGGGGGGATCGAGGGGCAACATATCTAAAAGTCTATATAAACATGAAAATTACGTTCACATAATACATAAAAAAAGGATAATTAATCAAACATACACAACAAATAATTAATCAATCAGATTAATTTCAAAAGAAGAATGTATTAAAGTAAATACCTGAAACTTTAAAGTTCATTTTAAATAATCCAATTTGGACCTCTCTTGCAAACGTTTGACCACTTTGAAATGCAATTTTGTTTTGACGAAAAGCTAACGTAACGCCGCTGCGCTGCGAAATTGAACACGTGTTCACGCTTTGCGTTCTATTTTTAGAAAGTCCCGTTAGATTTCAAGAAAAATCCGGTTTGCCATTAAGAAGCTTGGACATTTTTGAGACAATTTGTTTACCTTTCGCAAATTTTTGGTACTTTCGATTTTTTGAATTATGGCCTATGGGCGCAACCACTGTGCAATGGGGCCGTTGGAGCCTTTTTGAATTGTTTTTGATATTTTTACTATTCTTATCAAAAATACGCGTCGAATGACACCTCGATCATTAAAATCCGACTAATGGTTCAAAAGATAATTAATTTCGAAATATTTAGGGGCCTTCCGAAATTGAGTTGAAAAGTCAGTCTGTTTGTTTGTTTGTCTGTTTGTTTGTTTGGATCAAATCGTTGATTTAGCTTAAAAGTTTGAATGAGAACTTGTTTCTGTTCAAAAATCTAGAAACGTTTGTTCTACGACTTTTTCGAAAAATCGCTAGTTTAGCGGGAAATCGCTAAAAACCGCTAGAATTGATACCCTTATAGCATCCAAAAGACATAAGCTACAGATGTAAGTTTTACATATAAATATTAAAAAAAAAAAATTTTGTCACTCGGCACTGCGCAAAAATGTAATATTTATTAGGTATGAAGAATTTAGCGCAATGTGCCGAGGGCCAACATTTTTTTTTTTAATATTTATATGTAAAATTTAATATTATTCGTCACAAAATTGGATATCAGAAATTTTGGGGCAAGAAAATGTTTTCGTCACTAGACTTTTACCTTTTTAAAGAGGTTTTTTTATGGGATCACTAACTACATTAAGTTGGCTTAAGTTTTGAGTATTGAAAATAGTCAAAATTACTGAAATGAAATTTCATATGTGACTCTCAGATAGTTCACCCTTGCCAATAAAAGTCAATTTACTTACTTAATCCAAACAATAATGGACGTTATGATTGACTTTAGCATAATTTGTAGCTAGAATTCAATTGATACACATTATTATTACAATTGGATGCATGTTTCCAGCACATATAGGCACAATTTCGAGCTCATTAGGCGCAGACAGCCATTTGGGCCATAGGAAAAGTCAAATAGCAAATAGAAAAACTAGAAAAAGAGAAATAGAGAAAAACTAAACAAACAAGTCGTTGAGGTCGTTACAAATCTTTTTGGGCAAAGTACTTCATAAATATCTTAAATGAGTTTCCTTTTGTTCCACATTTTATAGGTTCTACTCTATCCAAAACAATATTTACGCCATTTTGCAGGACGTGGCAGGGCAGACCCGCTTCTAACGACAGTTATGATTATTGTTATTGTTTTCAAGGGGGAAAGGGGGGAAAATGCGAGGGAGTAACTATCGTGTTGGAGCTGGCAGTACCTTAAATCATATTGTGGCACTATCGGTACAAAAATCAAATGCCTTCGTTTAAATGCGCGATAGCGAAAGGCGAAACAGTTTCCCGGACTGCTCGGCGAAGTTCACGCAATTAGTTTCTTTCTTTCTTTCTTTGCCTCCCTCCCATCCTGCGTTCTCTCCTCTCCTCTCCTCTCCCTGGCTGGGTTAAGTTAATGTCGAAAAGGCGTCGGAATTCGTTCGTTGCCTTCAAGCAGCGTCAGTGACAGAGGCGGGGGTGGCGTTACCTTTCCGCAAAGGGGGATACTGGGTTGGGTGGTGCGTTTCCCTTTTGTTTCATTCTTCGGACCGCCTCATTAACAATAATTTCACTTTAATAAATAACGCTAAAACATGCGCTAAATAACATTTTAGCTGCCAGTCGACGAAAATTTGTAAGCTCAACACGCAGTCCAAGTAATGACGAGAAGGAAGGGGGTGGTTACTGGTGAGGTGGTGAGGGGGTGGGTGGTGTCGAGTGGAGTGCGCTGTTTTGGTAGGGCGTTGAAATTAATGTACCGCCAGCGAGGGCGACACTAATTTGCCTGTGAACATGTCAAATCAGCCCAATAGAGTACATTTTACGCTAACCCCCCTCTCGACCCCACCACCCCTCCGACGTCGACGACGCAGTCAGCGTCAACGTCTACGTCAGCGTCGTAATGAAAAGGTCCTTAAGTGCTTTCCAACGGTATTTTGTTTCCGTTTGTAGTTTCTCTCTCTCTCTCTCTCTCTCTGTCGCTCTCTCTATCTCTCTCTCTCTCGGTTTTTTTCTGTGCAGCTTGCCGTTGATTTGTTATTGTTGCCATTGTCGAGCATAAATCATGCTTGGACCTCGACTTTTGCCCAGCAAAGGGTGGGCGACTTTAGTGGGAGCACACGTCAACCCACACCCAGCGACAACGACCACTTGACTTTGACTTGAGAGCGAGTTGTGGTGCTGCCATCGGTGGTGTTGGTGGTGTTGGTGGTGGCTTTTCGGGTGCCTGGGCCATGGGAAGTGATTAAAGTCATTTAACCCACTCTGAACACGCGGCCGGCGAAACAGCGCTAAAATTAATTTCTAATTGCGCACAAAACTAGGCAACACAACACGTGTGTCTGTGTGTGTGAGTCTTTCTCTCTTTCTCTCGCTCCTTCTGCCTCCCTTTTTCTCTCGCTGTCTCTGCTTCTGTGTGACTCATATGTGGCAATTACTTGAATCGATTTCGCCACACAAATCGTCAACAACTTTCAAACAATTTCACTGTACAAATGTTGACAGTGAAACTTTGATGTTGATTAATTATGCGACACAGTTGGCAACCCTTTTCCTCTCTTCTAGGATTGCCAGGCACTGCCGTCTTTTCCTTTTGCATATGCTAATTGAGCTATAAAAATACTTTGTGACCCCCCAACCCCCAAAAAAAGGAGAAAAAGCAAACACAGTCATAAAATGTGACCCCCTAATACAAAAAAAAAAGTGCTCAGATTTGTGCGCAGATTTTCTTTCACAACAGAGAGTTCTAAGTCTGATAAAGCCACCCGTAGCAGGAGTTGAGTGGTGGCAAGCAGAAAATAAAAAACAAGAATTATATTTTAATATGCGGCACGCCGAGTATTCGATACCCTTTTTCCAAACAGAAACAGAAAAATAAGTGAAGAAAAGCTTGGTGCAAAAATTGCAGCAGGCCGATGGCCTAACATCTGTTAAACCTATCTCACATCCCTAACATACTGTTAAGAAATTGCACATATCTAGTTAAAGTGTTGCAAAATGAAACTAGAATTGATTGGGGATTGAAAATGAAACAGCTCGGCGTGATGTATTTGCCACATAATTATATTTTCGACCGATCGTTCTCATGTTATACAATATTTGATGCAATTATTGCCAAATTATTTCCATTTATTGCATATAATCGTACTAGAATTTTTGGCAATTCTCCAACAATTAGGAAATTTAAGAAATAAGCTTATAATATAAAATATCATTACACAACTTGTGCATCTTAAAAATTAAGTAACGTTGCATATTAAACATTGATATTCGACCAATCAATCTCATGGCAGCTAAAGTTTGTGAGGATATAGCTATAAAATATTATTATTTAAAATGACAGAAATGTTTTTTTACTAAGATTTTATTCTGAACTGATTAGTACATAATATCTCATCATCAAATCTCATCAGGATATATTCCAAACTGCGACACTAGTTTCAAAGAAACAGACGGACGGACAGACAGACAGACAGATGTCGATATATATATCGATCATCAGATATGTATGTATGTGAGTAAATACTTCTCCACATTTAATGACACTATTAATATACCCTCTGCAAGGGTATGAAAGACTCATGCGTGATGCTTTCACATAAGAATTATGGCATTCAGGGCAAATGGAGCTTAGAGTAGAGGGGGAAATTCCACCAGCCAAAGACTCACATGCTGTGGCTTTTCTTAAGCTCCCCCTCCACAAGGGGTAGAGGGGTAGTGGGCTAGGGGGTGTGGTTGCTGTGTGGCGTTAGGAACATGATTTTTATTTTACGCAACTTAAGTGCGAACAATAAAAACGATTTGAGGCAGATTATGGCAACCGGCGACGCGACGTCCTTCCCAAGCGTCCTCCAGGATCATAATGCAAATTAGTCATGGCCAACGCATATGCAAAAGAATCCCAGTTACTCTTCACCCTTCTCCTGTCTCTCTTCTCCCTCATTCTCATTCTCATTCTCGTTTATTTGCCTTGGCATTTGTTTAGATTTATGAGTGTCAGCCGTATTATGACCAACCACTTGACTTCCTGGCACGTGTGTGGCGCTGTGTGTGTGACATTTTATGCCCCACACGTTTTCGCCCGAGACCTTTGTCCTTTTCGCTCCTTTCTCTTTCTCACTGTGTCCTTTGTCTCGTCCTCGTCCTCGTCCTCGACATCGTCATCGTGGGCGTTGCTCCAATTGGCCACACGGCGCATACGCAACATCCGTTTGACTTTCTCGTTGCCTTGTTTGCTTGTTGTTTGTTGTTTGTTTTTTTTAGCCAGTGCCGTTGATTTGTTTGTTGTTGCCTTCACAAGGCAATTAGCGTCAACTCAACTTTTATTCACGTCTATTCACAGCTGATTCACAACGCAATTCACACACAATATACACAACAAGCCAACGAGTTCCTAATTGCACCGAGTGTCTTTGAATACTCACTTGAATCCAAATAATTCACGAGCACATTTATTTGAGGACACTAAATACTCAGTCGCTCTTTTGAATATTCTATCATTCATATTGATTTTTTAGTCCAAACATGAGGAAGCTCAGATGAGAGTGAATTATTTTGCGGCTTATAAAATTCTTCGAATCGTTGCTCAGGCACTCAAACTCATTCACGAGTACTTGGTGCAATTCAAGTCTAACAAATTTAACATTCTTATGCATTCACTTGAATTCCAACTGATTCACAATACAATTCACAGACAAAAACAAATAAGTTCTTAATCAAAATGAGTGTATCAATATTGAGTGTATAGTATTCCTAGTTTTGAATATATTCAATATAAATTTAATATATTCAATAGCTGTTTCCATACTTTCCAACTCTTTTCACCTTTTATAATTGTGTGTGTTCCATCTTTTAATTAAGCTTACGAGTGTAGTCGTGAGTGTATTCGTGAGTGCTCATCTCTTTTGTTCGTTTGCCTTTGTTCTTTTTGGCGCATCTTTGTCGCAGTCGCATCATAATCTTCTAGCTCAGAGAGTTTCCCCATATCCACACATACGAGTACAACACACACAGCCAGACACCCTTAACCTGAAACTCAACCCCCTCCCTGCCCCCGTCCCTTTTGTTTAAGCCCTCTTGCCACGTCTTTGGCCAATTACAAGCGTCCGTCGGGCAAATTGACTACAAAGGCAAATGATATTAACATATAAATTGCACAAAGTGCCACTGATTTAGTTTTCTATGCTTGGCATGACATACACACACACACACACACTCACACACACACACACACACACACACACACACACACAGTCGTACATTGGCTTTTAGCAGTTTGTTTTTACGTCTTTCGCCAAACATTTACGTTTATGGTGCCGATTTTCTAGCGCAGAAAAATAACGCTTATGTGCACACACACACACACACATATTTATACACACACACATATATATATATATTTATATGTGTGTTGACAACAGTTTGATGACAAGTTTTAGTTAGTTTGTTGTGCGACTCGCAGCTGACGTCAGAGTCAAGTCCTGTCGCCTCTTTAGCCGCTTCTCCAGCACGTTGTGAACCACCCTCTTGGCCAACAACCACCCACATTAGCCACCCCCTGTCGTCCGACCCCCTTCCCCATCCCCATCCCCGTCCCTGTCTAGCAATGGCAGCGCCATCTCGTTTTAGCGCACATTTCCGGTCTTTGCTGTCAGCTGCGTCTTCGTCTTCGTCTTCGCCTTCTGCCCAACGCTTATCCCCTCTCCCCTCCTATCTCTATCTCTATCTCTATCTCCATCTCACTCGCGCTCAGTCGTTTCTTGGCAGCCATCTCTCTCCGCTGCGCTGTGCATAATGTAACGCTTTTAGCTGCTTTCACATACAATTTACTATCTTCTCAATGGCAACAATTTATGCTCGTCTTTTGGCTTCTTTTTTTTATCTTTTTTTTGCTTTCGTCAGATTTTTATGGGCAAAACGTCGCCAGCGGAAATTGATATTTGTGGAGAAAAAGCTAGTAAAAGACTTTGGCACACATACGAGACAACTACAACAGTACAGTACAACATATAGATAAACAACTGAATATAACAATCAGACTCAGTAAACCATTTATACTAACAATGTTATCATTTCATCCGTTATAGCTTTAATGTTGGCTAGTTTAGGATTTTTCACTACAAATATATATTTATATTCTACATTCGAGTATATACAAATTTAATAATAAAAATGTGCACAATCTAATTAAAAATAATACCGATTCTAAGTCAAGAATGTTCGTCTTAATTAATTTATTTTTTATTATTATTATTATTATTAATATTCAAATAAGTAAAAAATACAAAATTTGCAAAAATATTCATTTTTAGAAATGTACGAAAATTCATACATTTGAGACACACACTACTGGCCAAATTAATAAGTACACTCTTTTTTTTACTATATAAGCTATTGTAAGTCAAGTCTTCATATTTAAAAAAATATATTTGGAAAGGTCATCTAAATTCCGTTTGAATGATGCAAAACTTCCCTTAACTCGTTAAGTACCCATTGATATATTCGAATTTAAAAGAAAGTCAACTTTCAAAACTTTTTTCCTTGATTTTTCCAAAAAATTTTGGGATGCAAAAACATTCTTCAAACAATTTTAGGAGTGACTGCAAAAAAAAAAATTAAGAAATCTTTTCGCTAATATTTTTTATAATTTTTTGAAAATTGCTTAAAAGGCACTTATTCGAAATTTTCATACAAAAATTATAAAAAATACTAGCGAAAATATTTTTAAAAATTTTTTTTCCAGTCACCCCTAGAAATGTTTGAAGAATGTTTTTGCATCCCAACATTTTTTGGAAAAAATCGAGGAAAAAAGTTTTGAAAGTTAATTTTTTTTTTCAATTTTAATTCAATTTTTTTTATTCAATTTTAATTTAATGTTTTTTGAAAAATCTAATTTCTTCGTACCCGATTTCAGTAATTGCAAGATTGCTTCATTTCTTGACTCCGTTTGAAATTGATTTTATCTCGGAATCCCAAATTTTTTGTCTATTTAATATCCTTGATCAATCTATTGTTGAAAAATATTTGCTTGCGAACGGCAACAAGGTCCACAAGCATAATTTCTGCCTACTTCGATAAGGTTTTCAGGGTTTTAACTACGGTTCTATTAGCTTAAAATTATAAGAGTCAAATAAAATAAAAGGGCAATTACTGCAAGTCTTTACTGTACTTGAGTCGACAGCAGAAATTGGGTTTCTTCTAAGGGGAAAATGCAGCGCAAGGGTTGAGCGATTGAGAATAAACTCATCCCCCAAGCGGGGACAGAGACAGAGACAGGGAGATGGAGAGGGAGAGGGAAATGCTTTGTATTCATTTTTAAATGCACGGAAATTGATAATTTAATAGCCGGCTATATCCGTTGACTAAAACACAGTGCCAGTTCTTGGCCCTGTTGCAAGTTGCAAGTTGCAACTTCGCTTCGATCGCAGTTTCTGCAGCTGCAGCATGCAACTGTTTCGGTGGAATGGAATGGTGGCAAGGGGAAGGGATGGGAATGGCGATGGGGACAGCGCTGGGGATGGGGATGGGAAGGCAGTCTGGCCTGTGGCATTTCCAAAATGGCCGCCTCGTGGCCAACTGGCAACTAAATGCACCAATCGCATTATGGCCAACATCGGCCAACGTTTTGGCCTTCTCGAATTGCCAATTGCCAATTGCAATTGTCTTCTCCCCTTCCTCCTCCTCCACCACCGTCCCATCGACATGATGGCCGATTGATCGATCGTTCGTGGGGATCGCTGCTGTTCCCCCTTCCCCTCCCGCCCCCCTTTCCCTCCTAACTTGGCCCGTAGGCGCTTTGGCCCACGTTTTGCAGACATTTTGCTTCGGACTACTTTGAGTAATTTTGTTGCCAGGTTCCTCGGGGTCTCAGTGTTGCTCGGGTTCGGGTTCACGTCCGCGTTTAAATAAAATGCATTTTCTTTGCACGTCCTCACAGCTCTCTCAAGTCCTGCGCAAGCGGCAACGAGAGAGGGGGAATGAGGAAAGGGGGGGAGGAGGAGGAGGAGGAGGAGGCGGTTCTGCTCTGAAGCAGCATTTGTGGCTCCTTGGCTGCCATATAATTTGCCCAAATTGCAATTTAGAGAAATAAAGAAAAAGCACAAATGCTGCAAATCAGCAAAAAGGAACAACAACAACAACAACAGCAACAATTTTAGCAAAAATACGATAAATTATTTTTACGTTTTTTTTATTTTTCATACACATATACATATACGTACATATATTTTATTTTTATTTTTTTGTTGTTACGCTACGCTTAGTTTGATGGGCATTTTATTTGTTACAAAGTGTTTGCTATAAACTATAAAATTTATAGCTAAATAAAATACATAAGTAATACATTAATGATTGCAGAGCTTATTTTAGCGCTAGGATAGCAGCGTACTTTAATCGTTCTACTTATAATTGGTTCTCAAATTATCAGCTATGTTTCCTATTGGTGCAAATTTCAGATGCTTTTTGAAGACTTAATTTCTAGCCAAGTTTCAACATTAATTCACTCAAAATGCGCTCTGATTTTAAACTCGATTTAAAATACTTTCAAAATTTTAAAATTTTTTTTTTAGAATACTTTTATCATTCTAAAATTGGTTCTCAAATTATTAGCTACGTTTCCTATTAATTTCTAGCCAAGTTTCAACATTAATTCACACAAAATGCGCTCTGATTTAAAACTCGATTTAAAATACTTTTAAAATATTAAAATTATTTTTTTAGAATACTTTCATCATTCTATAATTGGTTCTCAAATTATCAGCTATATTTTCTATTGGGGCTAATTTCAAATGCCTTTTGAAGACTTTATTTCTAGCCAAGTTTCAACATTAATTCACACAAAATGCGTTTTGATTTTGGGTACGTTTTAATAGAATAGTGTAGAGCGCTTTCCTAACCTGAAATCATCAGCTATATTTTCTATTGGGGCTAATTTCAAATGCGTTTTGAAGACTTAATTTCTAGCCAAGTTTCAACATTAATTCACACAAAATGCGCTCTGATTTGAAACTCGCTTTCATAGAATAGTGTAGAGCGCTTTCTTAACCTGCCTAGCCGAATCCTCTGTGACAGCCCCTATGAAAGTTGATCTGCTATAAGCCAGATCGTCATCATCATCGTCGTTGTTGTTGTTGCTGTTGTTGTTGTTGTCATCGTCAGGCAGTTCGTTACTGAGTGGGAAACATAGAAATCACGTTTTAGCCATCAACGACGCAAATGCAACAATTTTGAAATGTGCGACGAGGTTGGCTAATAGGTAGGGGCATAGAGGGAGCAAGCTATAGCTATAGCTATAGCGAGAGAGAAGGAGAGGGGCAAGGGGGCGGGGGGGGGGATGGCCCGTTCGAATGCTGCAATATTTCTTCATTGTATTGATTATCGGTTGTAATGTTGCAAATTAAATGGCAGTGCCACAGTTCGAAGTCAGCCAACAATCAATCAAACAATCAAACGCAACTGGCCATCAATCCCCCAAGCTTCAACCGGACGGATCGGTCATAGTTGTTGCTGTTGTTGTTGTATTTATTTCTCTCCATGTTTGTTGCAGCCTGTAATTTTGGATTTTTCGAGCATTTTTATGAGAAAATTTAGCAAAAATTAAATTGCTCGAACATGTTGAAGAGTCCGCGACTCGAAGCCGCAATCGAAGTCCGACTTAAAGTTGAAGTTGAAGTCGACGATTACCGCGCGATACGACAAGGAATTTATGTGAAAATTAAATGGATCCAAAATTAATGGAGGGGAATTGTCGGGACAGAGACAGCGACTGCGACAGAGACAGAGACTGAGTCAGAGACAGAGACTGCGACGCAGACTTTGACTGAGACTGAGACTGGGACTGATCCTATTGCATCTATGGCTGACATCGTTTCCAGACCCAAGAGATTCTCTCAGAGACTTCTCAGAGTCGTCGTCTAAGTAATCGCGGCCAGATCTGCGAACTGATAAAGATTAATTATGAATGGAGAAGAGAAGATAATATCAAAGAAGAGAAGAGACTTGGCTAGAAAATGTAATTGAAAATGCAAACAACAAGAAGTTGAGGCTGTGGATGTGAATGTGGATGTGGATGCCACACAGCAATTGTTGTTGGTGAAACTCGTTGCAACAATTAGCAGACTCAGTGGCAAGTTGCCAGTTGGCAGTTGCCAGTTGGCAGTCGAGAGCAGTTGCTACAAACGAGATTTACTTAGTGGAGCATCAAGAAATGCTCATAATGAAGCACTTAAATGAATTTAATTGTGTGAACCAGCAAACAGAGCTAAAACTCCCCTCTCCCACTCTCCATTCCCCCCTTATAGGGTATCTGAGGGAAGGCGCCATTCAGTTTTGCAAACAATGCCCAGCAAAATGAGTGCAAGCGTAATGATTAGGCACTTGAATGGGTGTGAGTACGGGTACGAGTACCCGTCTGAATACTATGAGATGACTATGTTGAGTACAAATATCAGTGAGCACGGCTGCAAATATTATATGGGTATGTATGACAATACATCTCATGAATCGGGAAGTGAATATACTTATATACTCCATTATATTTCACATATATACTTAGTTAGATATAATAGTAGATTTAATAATATATCTTTGGTTGCTTACAGCATTTATCTTATTATTTGCAGTTTATAACAGAATACTAGCCTTTATTACAGATTTTAATATATGTCTATATATATTCAGCCATTCAGAAAGAAAGAGAAAGAAAGAAAGAGATAGCTTCTTGTTCTGAATCTTCGAATTTAGGTGGAGTTAGAACAAGAAGTTATCTCGCTTTCTTTCCCTAACCCTCGCTCCTCTTTTTAGTCTCTGTCACTCTTTTTTTTTTAAGTTCCTTACAAATCGCACTATTCATCTATCTGTCATAAGTAAAGTCCCTAAGAACTGTTCTATACCGTGCATTTTTAATCTCTTCAGTTTCTAAATTTGATTACTTATTTTCTATGTTTTTAGTCAAAGTTAAATGAATAACTTAACGATTATGAAACGATCTGCCTAACGCCTTATAAACTATTAGAAGTGCAACGCAATTTAATATTAAGCTTAAACGACATTTACAGTCATTAGATTGAGTTAACAACTATCAGGGGTGCCACAGAAATCGCTTTCGCTTGAATTGCACTTAAGTTTCATACAAATTTAATTGAAATTCAAGCGAAAGCGATTTCTGTGGCACCCTTGTATATGATAGTTAGATCGAAATGAATTAAATGACATCAATTAAATTAATTATAAGCATATAGTCTTAAAATGAAATATAGCTTTAGTTTAGGCAAACAAAACATTGTGACTAGCACATTAAATAATAAGTTAATACTTGTAGTGCTGGGGATCCCAAAAAATAATTAATAAAAATAATAATAAATAGATAAATAAAACAAATAGTAAAATTTTGTGATTTTGTCTCACTAACTTCATCAACTATCTTTTCCTATTTCTACGAACTAGAATCCCTAAATAATATAGATCCATAATAAAATTAATTGCAGAGTAGTTTAAATATTTTTTTTGTGTCAAGTTCAGTTTAAATATTAATATTAATCATATTAAAACATAAAATTTCAATATCGACAGCTTTACACTATTGAGTTCACTTCAAATAAAAAAAAAAAGATGCTACTGATGGGTTTAATGCGAAGAAAACAAAAGTATTCAAATTGTATCTGTTGTATGGTTGCAATCGCCACACACTTTGTATATATATAAATATTTGAATGCCTTTTATGATAATGACCCGTCGACTGATCAGCATTTCGAAATGAAATCCACTTGAAGACTGCTCAAAAAGAGGATCCGTTGAATTGCATTCAAAGATGCAGTAATTATTTTATAAATATGGTCAAAATTAAACTTTTGTACAACTCTTTGGAATATACACGTATAGTATGTATTTGTTGCATACGAGTATTTCGCGATTATGATAATGGCCTTTTGACTGATCGATCGAACGTTTTGTAATTGGATCCATTGTCAACAGCATTGCCCAGCCAAGGCATTTAAAGAAAAGCCGCAGTCGTTTCACCCACCCAACGATCCATCTCAGATTACGAATTACGGATAATCACAATTGCTGTTGTTGTACTTAGTATGATAGTGAGACTTGCTATTCTGTTATTGCCGCAAAAGGTGTATATTATTATTGCAAGTTTGTTAATAATAAATGTTTAAGCGCTTGATTACATAAAATTGCAATTTGTCGCCACAAAAGTCGAGTCGACCACAAAAGTTGCCTCAACCATCAAGTGAGACGTAACTAATAATAATGATAGTAATAATAATATCGATAATGCCCTTACATACCTCTTCTCTACAGTAATGAGCTGCTATCGATTTACAGTGCGAACGATCATTATATGGCCAAAGACTCAAGGCTTAACTCAACTCAACTCAACTCAACTGGCGGCATTATTAATAAGCCACAACAACAATTATAACAATGAACAGCTGTAACAGTGAGGAAAGATGTATGAAAAGATGTATGAAAAGGAATAGGGAGGGGCAAGGGGAAGAGGTTGCTTGTAGCTTGTTGTAAGTAGCCCGAAACAATTTTGCGGCCTAAACTGCCAAGAGAAGACGAAAGTAAGAGATGGAGTTGAAGCTGAAGCTGAAGATTGCAGATGGAGATGGAGTTGGGAGATGGGAGATGGGAGCTGAAGGTGGTGTGAATGATTAATGCAAGGCAATCAGAGCCTTTGACTCTTGGTGCGACTACTGCGTGGCCGCCTCCACGCTTGGAGTCGACAGTAGAGAGTCGAAGCTGGAGTCGAAGCTGGAGTCGGAGTCGGAGTCCATTACAAATGAAGCGCTGTTGACTTGGTTTTGTTTGGCGACTGATGAATGCAGATAAAGACCTGAATTCTGGCCGACTGAGACTGTGGAATGCCTTTGATGCCAGGCGGCTGTTCATAGGACAAAATGCAACAGTTGACGAGCTGCAACTGCAACTGCAACGGCAACAACTGTTGCTGTTAATGAAACCAAGTTTCAGTCGAGATCTTCGCTGATGGTGATTGATGGATGGATGGACGGATGGACGGACGGACTTGAAGACTGAGACGATTGCAGGCGCAAAATTAAATTGAAATTGAAATTAAATTAAAGGCGAGCATCGTTGAGAATGCGATTCAAAAGTGTGAAATTAAAATGCAACGCTAATCAGACGGGGAGCACGCGTTGCACGTGGCACGTTGCAAGCACGCTGTTGGAGTTCTCTCTCATTCTCTTTCTATCTCTTCATCTCTCTTCATCTCTCTTGATCTGTCGGCAAACAGATGACACTGAATCGTTGCGTCCAGCTGAGCTCAGACTCAGAACTGAACTGAACTGAAATTGTAACAGGAATTCAGATAAGCATCATATGAGTACTCGTATGTGTACTCCCCACCCCTTACCCCTTACCCTCTGCGAGTACCAGCTGCATTTGCCACCCAGCGAGAAGAGAGTAAGCAGACAGGAGTCAGCGTGAAGAGGAAGGGCGGAGAAGCAGTAGTTGAAGTCAGTTGCAGTTTCAATATTCCCATACGGGTACTTATAAACTAATACCCCCACTCCGAATGCAACCCCTACTCCTACCCCCTACCCCCTACCCCCTTCCTCCTTCCCTATTTTACCCTTTCCATTGTAACGTTGCACTTTTTGTGGTAATTTACATTTGGGTTTTCGGGTCTTATCAATGGGTTGCCATCTTCAAACGTTTTATGTCCATGTGTGTGTGTGTGTGTGTGTGTGTTTGTTGGTTGGGTTGTGTGTTAAGGGTAGGGCTAGTTAGCTACCCTGTCAACAAGGCAATTGTAAACATATTCATTCGCTTGCTCTTTTGACAGTTGCCAAATTCACAACTCATTCAAAGTGGCAACTTGATTCACTTTCAGTCATTCACGACAGCGATTTATGATGAGACACTTAGTTGTTTGCCCCTTCGAAACGTTTACGAATCACATGCGATGAACTTAACATTCGAAAATGCATTTGAAGTATTTCAGGTTGAATATAGCAGATAGAAGGTAACTTAGACTAAAACATGGTTGTTCGAATTTTGTTATTCAATTGAAGCAACTCTAGCAGCTTTCGATTGCGAGAATTGGTATCGAAAACAGAAATTAAAGTGGAATTCAGAACAGCTCGGTTTCGTTTTTTATAAAATATTTTACAGATGCTTTTAAAAAATACTTTAACTATTTAAAGTTCAAGTAGTAATGTTAAATGGTTCTAAAAATATTCAACATTATTATAATTTTCAGCTAAAAATTTTAGGTATTTATTTTAATGTTTTAAATGACATTTATTTTCAAATCCGACAACTCTACAGCACAAGTTTTGAAAATGACAAGTATTGTCGATTTTCGGAATTCGGAACAGCAATCAACTCGTTTTGTGGCAAATCGACTCGTTTTCGGAATGCGGAACAGGCGCGATTATAATTTTGATAAAACATACAAATAATGACATAGATGGCAACACAAATTAGGATCACAAAATGAGGAAGAATGTTACACTAGGCAGCAAATTTGATTTTTTTGGCCCCGTACTTAAAAAATGTCTATAAACTTTGTCACAAAGCAAAATATGAGTAACAGGCAAAAGGAGGCGTGGCAGACCACATCAAGCAATCGGATAATAAGCAGCGAAGTTTTGAAGCAACTAAATTTGCCTTTTTAGGGACAACCTCAACAACAATTATAATTTAAAAGTTCTAACTACAGTTCAGTAAAAAAACTTTGGGATGAGTCTGCAATTTTTTGGGTGACAATTGCTTTTAAATTATTTGGGCTTTGGGAAACTTTAGCTGAAACTCTAGAAAACTAATTTAATTTAAATAAATACTAAATAAAAAATAATTTAAGATTTAAAATTAAACTAAAATAAATCAAAATTGAATTCAAAACTGAAAAAAATAAAATGAAAGTTGCGTTTAAATTTTAAATCTAAATTATTGATGCAAATATAATCCAGGAAACGAGTATATGAAGTTGGAAATGTTTTGAATGATGCTTCGGAGTGATTCAGCAATGTAAATTCGAGGGAATACGAGTTATAAGTATTCTTTAAACTTTTGATATGAACTCATGCCTTAATCTTAATCCAAGTTAATAGCATACAGAAGTCAGTATTGGTTCATTGATGTTGGTGGGGGCCACCCACATGGCCGAAAATGCAGCTAATTGAATTTAGAATTTGGCTTAAATTGATCATAGAGCCAAAGTGGTTTCAGGGTGGTGCCAATAGTTGCGGTGCGTTTCCTGCCCGATGTCGCCGACATTTTTCATGGCGATGCACCGCGATGCTATCGTGCAACGAATGGTGGCCAAGAGCAGTGGTTGCAACAGCGGCCAGACAACAAACAGCGGCAACAAAGGCGGCTAAATTGGACAGTAGCACAGTAGCCACATCGGGCTTAAAGATTTCGATAACAAGCAGCACGAGAGACAGAAGAAGATGAAGATGGAAGATGCCACCGCCACAGCAGATGGAAGCAGTTGCCACAGTCAGCCACAGTCAGCCAGAGTGAACCACAGTCGAGTACGAGGAGAGTCAACCACATTCATTAATAACCAACACATTGATCATTAATTTTTCAACAGCAGCGCGCAGTTAGAGGCCGCTTCATTAATCCTCCTCCGGCTTCCAGGCTCCAGATCCACAGCCAGCATATGTTGTGGCCAACCGATCAGCCGATCAGCGGATCCACGGATCCACAAGTCCACGAATCCTCTCGACCAGGCTAAAAGCCAGTAGCAACAACTGGACAAAATCCAATTGCAGTTACCGCCAAAAAAAATAATGTAATCATAAATAAAATGTATAAGACCGTGGTCAAAGATCCACATCCCACATCGAGAGTCTGTGGTGCACTCAATTAGCCACCTTATATGTATCTATGGATATCACACAAGCAACAGGGTATCCTGTGACTATGAGGCATGCAAAACTATCACAATAATGCGAAATCAAACCATAGAAATACAACAAATTTGTATTTTCTAAATAAGTAAAAAATTCAAAGACGCAAATCCAACATTTCTAAATACGTAACATTACTTATTCATATACTTCCAAATCTATAATAAAGCATTAGAACCAACACAAAATAGAGAATAATAACGCTTCTAAGCTTGTATTTTTATAATTCGATCACGATTAAAGATTGGGACTACAGAATGCACATATAGTATATTATCTGACAAATCGCAAGACAATTGTTCTGTAATTCGTTTTAATATAACTCCCTCCTTGAGGATTAACGATATCAATAATTGTTCGTATCGCATCGCATCATGACTATTTTATAAAATGCATTGTCAAAAATATGGAGAGGTGCAAAAATCCCATAGTCAACTAATTTATAAGGTCCCCTGACTAAATGACCAACAGAAGAGATACTGTTGTTGAATTCCTAGGATCTGACAGACCTCATAAACAACCTCACCGAATATGATCTTATCCTCGTATGGGAGTAAATATTTGCTGGGCATCCTTCACTCACCGCTAACTTATATTTAAAGAATTTTCTGCATTCACTATTCGGTCATTTTAAATATTTGATAAAGCTTACTTGGAGAATAACTCAGCTGAGTCAAGTTAGCTAATGTTATTAGACCTCCAGACAGGAGCCTCTCATAGGCCCAATTGAACTTTGAAACGAAATTATCGGCTCGTCGGACAATTTTGGGGCATTTTGATTGCATAAATGCATGAGTGTCGAGTCGAGTCGAGTCGTGGCGCCTAGAAACTCGTATTCCTTTATGCAAATTACCCCCATACACACACACACACACACATAATGGGGGGCACCGACCGACAAACAGACAGACAACTGTAACTGTCCTGAACATTCAAACTACCATCCGTGAAAAATCTCGTGTTCAAATATTTTAAAATTCTTTTCATTTTATTTATTTTTGGTCTGACTAAACAGAGGACGAAAGCGAGCCTATGAAATGGACAGACTACAAGTGTGTGTGTGTGTGTGTATCGACGAGTGTGTTGTCCCTTGCATCCATTTTGGGCCACAGTCAGAATCACAGCCCTGTGGGACTTGAAAGTAAGGAAATTTTCATGTAGAAGGCATTACATCCCTATAGCTGCAGATGGTCAGCTACGTTTTCCGCACATTCGGCATACGTTCTTTAGACTTTCATGGCTTGAATATCCTGAAATCGTCATCACTCGATTCAGCATATAATTCAACATTGTGGTAAGTCTGAATTGTGAGCAGAATTCAAACCCTCTGCGATAGCACGGAATCCGCAGTTGACTCTGCTGCAGTTATTTCGGCAACCGCTTGCCGAAAAGCGAAGCAAGGTTTTCCATTCTGTTCAAATGGACCGACGGGGAAGCCACTAAACTGAGCACTGTGTCCATGTCCATGGGTCCATGTCTCCCTCTCCCTCTCCCTTCGCTGTCTGTCGGCTGGCAAACCATTTGAAAATTTCGTTTAAGAACAAAAATAAAAATACATAGCAACAACAACAACGACGAGGATAAAAAAAAAGTTGAAAAATCAAAGCGGTATCGAAACAGGATAAATAAATGTGCACATTTCCGTTTGGCGCGCATATCCTGTCCACGCTTCCTACCCAAAAGGAGTCAGCCAGCCAGTCTGTTAGTCTGTTAGTCCCCTCGCCCTGCCCCCGCCTCCCTTTAACTTGGCCTGTATCTCTATTTTATATAAAGTATGTATTATTGATCTGCCGCGCATAAAAAGCCCATTTAAAAATGCCAAAAAAAAAGGAAGCCAAAACAGACGAAGCGGCGCGAATTGGGCCCATTCCAGAGCAATCCTGCCCTGCCCCGCCCCGCCCCTCTCTCCCCACCCTACACCAAAAAAAAGGACCAAAATTGTGTAGGAAAAATTGTCGCGCACAACAACAGCAACAACAACAACAACAACAACAACCACAACGATAGCGACAGCGACAGGAAGAAAATGGCCAACAACAACGAATTTGAAATTGTAAAATTGGCCATTTTAGCTTTTTGGTTACGCTAAAGCTTTTGGTTTGGGTTGCGATTGAGTTTGGGATTGGGATTGGGATTGGAACGGGATTGGGATTGGGATTGGCATTGGGATGAGATTGGGCTATGGTCATGCTCGGCAACCGTTTCCCGCTCCGCCGCTGTATAACAGAATTTGACTGCATTGAAGCAGAACGCAGCCATTGGGCGGCTCGGCAAAAAAGCCAAAAAAAAAACACAAACAAACAAAAAATAGTAGAGAAAAATAAATAAAATGAGAATGAGATGAATGTTTCTATGTAAATGCGCTACAATGAACTACGGGATGCTGCCTGCAATACTTATTCTGATTATGCTGTGTATATCAGTTCGAGACGGCATTTGGTATGTGTGGCAGTCAAAGTGTTATACTATCAATCATACTATCAGTATCAGTATCAGTCAGTTTTGTGTACAATAAAAAATTATTAGTTATAATATTTATGTCTAAACTAACGTATAAAGCATATTTGTTAAGGAAAATGCTACCGAAAGTGTTGTACAAACTGTTATACAAATATTGGTAAGCTAAAACTATATTTATATATATATTAGGGTGTCCCTTATTTGGTCAAAGTCAATATTTCTAAACGCATACGGGCTAGTTCTGTTCATTAGGTCCTAAAGCACTCAGAAATAAATTTTTACCTCAATCTGAGTATGATAACCCGTGCCGACTTGGATCGGAAAATTTTAAAATTATATGGGACAAAACAAAAAAATTTGTGTTTATTTTAATATTTTATTTTTTTATTTTGTTCATTTGGTCCTAAAGAACTCAAAACCAAGTTTTCATCTTAATCGGAGTACGATAACCCATTCAAATTTGCATCGAAACATGAAAAATCATCGAAAAATGCAAAATCAGTGTTAAAACACTGTTTTTTCATGTTTCGATGCAAATTTGAATGTGTCATCGTACTCCGATTAAGATGAAAACTTGGTTTTGAGTTCTTTAGGACCAAATGAACAAAATAAAAAAATAAAATATAAAAAAAATAAAAAAAAAAATTTTTTGTCCCATATAATTTTAAAATTTTCCGATCCAAGTCGGCACGGGTTATCATACTCCGATTGAGGTAAAAATTTATTTCTGAGTGCTTTAGGACGTAATGAACAGAACTAGCCCGTAAGCGTTTAAAAATATTGACGTTGACCAAATAAGGGACACCCTAATATATATATATAACATTCTATTGATGTATTATATATATACATCAACATAATAACTTCGTGAAATGATATTTCACTTCAATTTTTAAGTGCAATTTTTGTTATACAAATTGAAAAAAAGGTTTATTATTAGTTCAACAGCATAAATTTAAAAAAAAAATTGAAAAATAAGTAAAATAAAATATAAATTTTTATCATAGATATTAAATATAAAAGTCACTTTTAGATTTTTTTTAAGTCAGCATATATTTCATATATAGCTAACACAATATTGTGTACTTACTGGATGAATCACATTTGGGAATCAGCTGTTATACTGTTATACAACTGTTTACTATACTCCGCTATTTTTGGCGCTTGTCGCAAGTTGGTCGTCAAGTCCATAGAGCCCCGTACTGAAGCGCATCATTTGGCAGTTCACGACCCGCTGCACTTTCAAAAACTGTTTGCTCATTGCCCATTTTCATTTTAATTTCACGTACAATTTTCCCTTTTTCCAACTGTTTGCCAGTTTACCAATTTTTTATCTATCTACTATTGCGATTTCCTTTTTACTTTTTTTTATTATTTTTTATTTTTTTCATTCCTTTTTAGAGCGTTTTAGTCTCTTTTATTCCTCGTCGATTTCCATTAAAATTCAATTGATGTGCCATAGATATAGAAAGAGATACAGGAGGGAAAGAGAGAGACGGGGGGGAGGGAGACGTAGACAGGGAATGGGCCCAGTTTGGCGGATGTGCTAGCCAACTATCTGTCGCAATCTATATAGCCTTGTGTGTGTGCGTGTGTGTGTGTTTGTATTGGCAGGGATTTATCGAGCATTAGAGTAACATTCAAAATAAAATTTTTGGTTAAGTGCTTGGCAAAGCAGAGCATTTTATCAGCAATTCACGTGGGATTTTCGGATGCATAAAGGGATGGGAAACACACACACACACACACACATACACACGCACACATGATAAACACATGTCATGTTATGGTTACTATGTAAGCATTTTTAAGATTTTTCAAGTTGAGAAAACGTCGAAACGAACGGAATTTATAAAGCCATCAAAATGCAATTAACCCTTTATTCACTCGTCTCTATTTCCGATCTACGATTGTTACAAGCATTTCAGATTTCCGCATCAACAGACAGAGACAGAACGAGTTTAAGAGGGACAGAGAGAGAGAGAGAGAGAGACAGTGAGCTGTAGTGTGAGATGTGGTAAATTAAAACAAAAGTCGTTGTTGGCCTAAACGGAAGTCGTTTCCTAGCCATGTATAATAAAATAATTTTGGTATAACGTAAATTGCTTTCGAAATCAAAATGATGACGCTATACAGTACTTATGGGATAGACAGAGTATTATAATATTTAAATGTGTGTTTGAAAAATACACACACAAAAAGCGGGAAGGGGAAGCATTTGCAGCATCTGCATGACAATGGAGCACGGCCAAAACCAAAAACAAAAACCAAAAACAAAAAACATAAAAAAGGAATTCAAGTGGCGAAAACTAATTAAAGCGTATAAAGTGGCGCATTACAACAATGAACCGAACGGCACCACGACACCACGACACTCACTACTCAGGTGGTTGGTGGTTGGGTGGTTGGTGGTTGGGTGGTTGCATGCATAATTTGAATTGAGTTTGAGCGACGAACTCAATTAGATTCATGTGCGCAAAGTTTTTCCTAAGTGATACCGATCTGCCATATCTCCCTCTCCCTCTCTCTCTCTGTCTCTCTCTCTTTCTACCTTCAGCCAGACGCCTCTCTCGTTGTCTTTTGTTTAGCGCATTTTCACAAATTAATTGGCAAAGTCACAGGCAGAGCTGTAGATATAAATGTATCTATGTGCATACTAAAGTACCTGTATCTGTATCTGTTGCTGTTGCTGTATCTGACGCGTAATTATATCGTAGCGCACAATAGACATTTGTGAAATTGTCACTGTTTAGCATATTTGGTCACGAAATGCTTCAACTTACTTCACGTTACGCCTTTTGTTTTTGTCTTTGTTTTTGTTTTGTTTTTGTTTTGTTTTGTTGCCGTTCTCTATTTGTTGCTGTTTTTGTATTTTGTATTTTTTATGAGCCATAACAATTTATGCGTTTCAGCTCTTTTTATGAAATGCCGCAGGAACTGATGCGTGCTCTGTAAAATGGAAAAACGGGCACAAGAACAAGTGCTGAGTCTGGCTAACAGTAAGGCAAGAGTTTCTCAAATGTTGTAACAAAAAATTGACCAAAAGCGACACTGACAGGAACTTGAACTAAATTAATTATTGATTAAATTTCAGATATCAAATTGATCAATATCTCATTTAAAATCACTGCGGACGGCAGTACGCGCTAGTGACGAAAGCAGCACGAGGGATGCAAAAGGCGACTAGAAATCACTGCGGACGGCAGTCCGCGCTAGTGACGAAAGCAGCACGAAGGGTGCGAAGGCGACTAGCATATATACACAGGAAGAATGGAAAATTTGCTATGACTGTCCGATCAGGTCGAGTTATATACCGATCGAAAGGTATTAACTTAACTTACAAATGTGCATACTAAGACTTTTGGAAACTCACCTGGTTCGTGAGATAAACAGGTGTAAGTGGGAGGGGGAAAATTTTGATGATTGGAGCTAATGGGGCCGTTGGAGCTTTTTTGAATTTTCTTTGAATTTTTTACAATTTTCATTAAAAATACGCGTCGAATGACACCTCGATCATCGAAATCGGACAACTGGTTCGAAAGATAATTAATTTTGAAATTTTTAGGGGCCTTCCGAAAATGAGATGAAAAGTCAGTTTGTCTGTTTGTCTGTTTGTCTGTTTGTTTGTTTGGATCAAATCGTTGATTAAGCTTAAATGTTTGAATGAGGACTTGTTCCTGTTAAAAAATCTAGAAACATTTGTTCAACGACTTTTTCGAAAAATCGCTAGTTTAGCGGGAAATCGCTAAAAACCGAAAAACTTAAAACCCCCATAGCACCCAAACGATAGAAGCCACAGATATGATCTATATATCGTTGAAAAGGTATTTTGAAGGGCTCTTAGGCATACCTTCGAAGTTTTATTTTTAGGTAAATAGGTAAACAGCTACAGGTGAAATAAGGTATTTTTCTCCACATTTTGGGGGTTTTTGTGAAAACGCCGCTAACGATTTTTTTTAATTTTCAATATGTTGTAGTTTATAAAATTTCGCATTTTTTGATATATGAAACATAACTTATAGCCAAATGGTTTGGAAGATATAACCAGTTAACTGAAAATATACGTTTTCTTAGATTTGGAAGAGGACCCGTTTGTCTGTTTGGATAAAATCTTTCTTATAGCTTAGAAGTTTGAATGAGGACTTGTTCCTGCTCAAAAATCTAGAAACGTTTGTTCTACGACTTTTCCGAAAATTCGCTAGTTTAGCGGGAAATCGCTAAAAACCGCTAAAATTGACACCCTCATAGCGTCCAAACGATAGATGCTACAGATGTGATCTATAAATCGTTGAAAAGGTAGATCGATGGGCTTTTAAGCATAGCTGTAAACTTTTTTGCTGAAGAACACAGGTAAAAATCTACAGGTAAAAAAAATTATTATTCCTCACATTTTGGCGATTTAAGAAAAATTTGTATTTCAAATCACTTTTAAATATGGTATATGTTGAAGACAATTCCATTCCGCATTTTTTGACATACAACACATATCTGTCAGAATTCGTTTGGGCAAGATATTACCTATTAACTGAATATATCATTTTTCTTTCCACTCCTGCTTGCTCACATGCAGTATGTACACTGCTTGCTTGCTGCGGAAGTATACTGCTTGCAAGTGGTGAATTCTTTTTGCGGCAGCAGCAACAGCATGTTGGCATGCCATACAAATTTGACAAATTATACTGTCAAAAAATATTGAAATTTTCAAAATTTCTAATGTCTTATTCAAAAATTTCTGATATCCCATAAAAAAACCTCTTTACGCGGTAAAAGTCTAGTGACGAAAACATTTTCATGCCCCAAAATTTCTGATATCCAATTTTGTGACGAATAATATTAAGTTTTACTTATGAATAAAATAAAAAAAAAATTTTTGCATTCGGCACTGCGCAAAACAGTCAGTTTTATTTGGTATGAAGAACTGAGACATTTTAGCGCAATGTGCCGAGTGCCAAAATTTTTTTTTTATTTTATTCATAAGTAAAACTTAATATTATTCGTCACAAAATTGGATATCAGAAATTTTGGGGCATGAAAATGTTTTCGTCACTAGACTTTTACCGCGTAAAGAGGTTTTTTTATGGGATACTATATATACAGGAAGAATGGAAAATGACAAAAAACATTTTTTTGTTTATAAGTAATTTATATGTAAAACTTAATATTATTCGTCACAAAACTGGATATCAGAATTGTTGGGGCATGAACATGTTTTCGTCACTACACTTTTACCTCGTGAAGAGGTTTTTTTTCATAAGATATGCATATACTATCCTATAATTGAGTATGTTTCCTTGCTTGAGCTTACATCGATTATTATTATGAGATTATTTTTATTACAAGATTATTATGACGAATTTTGTATACATACCCCAGGTCATGTTTGTTGCGATAATCTTTTTTCTGTGTGTTTGTTGTCATTACTAAATATATCACTTTATAAAATAACACAAATATCAGAGTTTCTGAATACCCTAAACATAATCAACTTATTATCGTATCAAATTTGATATTTATTAACGAGACTCTTTAATTTTTCTTAAAAGTCTGCCATTGGGCCATTTTCATTTGCTGACAGAAATACTCGAAAAAAGTTTATTTAATTTGGATGAATCATTGTAATTAGATCTAATAGAAGAGAGGGAGTTAAAGCTACAGCCCCATCTCTTTCGCTCCACAGGCATAACGAGTTAAATTAGCAAATTAAATTGAGATTTCAACATATTTCAGGATTTGGCCAACATTTCTTCAATGACCACCAAAATGGCTGGCAAATCAAATAATAATAGAGACACGCAGTCAAACTAGACACATAAATGTGTACATAGTATTTTGCTACTGTATCTGTATCTATGGTTGTGGTCGTGGAAGTATCTGTATTTGTATCTGTAACATTTGCGTGTTAGTTAGCGAACGACAAAGCCACAAAAGCCGTGCATAATTATGCAGCGCATACGCGTCGTATACGTAATTATTAATTATGCGCACATTTGCGCCACAAATGCTATCCAAATCGAATCAGATTTAAGACCCGTGCTGCCTGCTTGCCAACCCGTCTAGCTCACTGTCTGTCTGTCTGATTGAAATCTGTGCCACTTGGGCTTCACTGTAGCTGACCCAAATCTCAGGCTCCAACGGGGGGCATACTCCATTGCAATTAAGTGTCGCATGCGATGGCCTTAACTATGCACATAATAACCCAATTTGAGACACCAAAACCAAACCAAAAATGCTTAAGCCAAAGCAGATGCTCTGGCGACTTTCGAGGGGGGAAAATTCATGGGAAAATCTGCTGCAATTAGCTGCTCGCTTTTAGAAGAAAAAATGGAAAAAATGGAAAAATAAGAAATAAAGCTAAACACGCAGCGAAAACAATTTCTAAACGCGCTCAAAACGACTTAATTATGAGTGAGAAATATGCGCGGCAACGTCGCGAATCTCAACTGTATTTAACTGACAGTACGTGTATGTACGAGATAGAAGTACACCCCTGTACACCATCCCCCGTCCCATTCGGCAACCTTTGCTTACTTAATTGCGCCCACTCAATCAAAGCGGGGCAACTTCATTAGACATTTGCGGTAAAAAATCAACGAACAGCTAACAAACCTACAAACCGAGTTCACACGAGCCCCGCAAAGTTGAAATAATTAGCAACTGCCTCTCTCTGACTGCGAGTTAAGGTACAAATTCTTAGATATGTTACACTTACGATATACATTGAACAGACCAGTATAATTTCAGAATTCCGGGATAACATCAATCCGATTCGGTGTCAGAAGTTCGCCAATTTTGGATTTTCTTAAACCAACTACGAAGCTCTTGATTCAAGTACAACTTTTAAGACTCTAAAAGCATTTCTTTAGTTAAATGTTTTTGGCTTTTTTCAGTGTTGAGTGACTTCCACTCGCCTACTGTCTTAATTTAACAATAAAATCCTGAACGATATTTTAAAGAAGAAATTTAAACATGACTTTTTTAAATGAAACTCTCCTGTCTTGACATACATATGATAGTTCCTTCAGCCCAGACATTTTCTGAGCCTTTGCATCTTCTTAATTATTCAAAAATTGTGGTATAACCTATGGAATAAATAATGATGTTGCAATGAATTGTTTAATTAATTAGTACTTTGACTTAAAAGTACCCTGTATACTTGTATGTATTTTGATATTATAGAAATCTATAATCTAATTTTAAGTTTAAATGACTTATGGAATCATTATAGATTGGTTTTATATATTAAATAAAGCAATATGTTCAGTTTAAGCATTATTTAGCGGATGACGATGTTTGTTTAATTTAGTTAATACATATAGAAACACCTTAATAAACTAGTACAGCATATTTATCATAGTAATATAATTATTTGTGAATCAACATATGATGACGCTTAATTGGCTGCCAACCCGACTAGCAGATACCCTCTGTTCTGTAATTTATACTCTAGGCAGCATATACGGTAGTATTTATTTCACCGAATATAATTACAAAATAAAATCTGGACTTGGCTTTTGGGTTCACGAGTCAATTCACAATCAGCCCTCTAATTTGCGCAACTTTCATGCAGCTCAGCGCTTTTTTGGCCGCCCTATTGGATTTCATATTTGGATTTAAAAGTTTTTTATATATTTTTTGTGTTTTTTTTTTCATTTTTGGGAAACCCTAGAAAATGTCATCGTATGCCGAGGGAAATTAGTAAACAATGTAAATAACAGTTAGTAGCTACTTAAGTGGCATCACCCCCCGTCGAACAGTTACAGTTACAGTTCCCGTTCCATTCCCTGTCCCTGTCCCTGGTTCTGTTTCTGTTTCTAGTTCTGTCTCTGTTTCTGGCTAACCACAGGCATGCCCAGTACTCGTAGCCCCGACCCTGGTCTCTGTCTTGGTTCTGGCCGGGCCAGCACACACTTCATTGCTTCATTGCGGTCAATGCGGCTGCCCCTTGTCCCTTGTCCCTTGTCTCTTGGCCCCTGACTGCCCACGCCTCGACTTGGAATCTCCCTCGGGCAACTGACCGGCCGCTTGTCAACGCGACAACGTCTTGGACTTTGTTAAACCTTAAAATTAGTTTAAGTATTTAGTTACCAATTTAGTGTTGTGGCCGAGAGACAGGGGAAAAGGGGAAAGGGGCCAATTGGCAAGTGAAATGAAGATGAAGGGAGCACATTCAGCTCGATTGTGAATGCAACCAACCCACAGTCGGGATCGGGATCGGAGTCGGGATCGGGGAGAGGAACTTGTAGTTGACTCCGGCTGTGTGTTGATGTATGCGGTTTTGCGGTGAGATGCAGTAACATTCAACAAGGGCAGAGTGTCCGGCAGTTTGTCAACGGTAAAAGGTATCTAGGTACTTGCCTATGTACATATGTATGATTGAGGGCGACAAAGTTTAGCCATGTAAAACTTGTGCTAAATACACGTTTTGATTCTTTTATTATATTGGAGAATAAATTTAAATAGCAACTATCTTGACTAACTTTATTGTACAGTTTCAGTTAGAATGACAAGAAATAACTATTGAATGATTTATTAGACAATCAATCAGTTCTCGACTCTCGATTGATTGATAGAACAACTGATGGATTAACTAAAAAATTGCCTGATTGATTGATTGATGCATTGATTGAATTATTGATCAAGCACATTATACAAATCTTTTTCATTACTATTTCGTATCCCTCGAATGTGAAAAAGCAAGTTGCAAGAAACATATCCTATCAGATACAGATATCGGCAGATTATCATCATCAGCATCATCATCATCATCATCGTCATACACAATTTGACGTGTCGTTCTAAATGTATCTGGCAGCGACAATAACTTGTACATAGTTAGTTAAGTTTCAAATTTATTGTGTATATTTTTTTTATGTTTTGTTCTTTTTTTATTATTTTTGGTATTTGGTATTAAATTGTGCGGTTTTTGCGGTGGTGCCGGACTTAAGCACCACGCAATTCCTACAACATTTTCCACTTGACGGCATGAAAGAAGAAGCCACAAAAGAGGCACCTCACCATACAAGACGGAAGACTAAACCGAAGTCCAAGTCGAAAACGAAAACGAAGACGAAAACGAAGACGAAGACGATGTCATCAGAGCTCTCTGAGTTGGCAATCATAGCGAGCGTTATAAAGCGGCAACAACTTGGACTATTATGGCCAGTGGTCAAGCATTTAGAGTGTGTTTAAAAAGGAGCACCGACTTCGACAAGTCTTCTTCTTCCCTCTGCTCTGCTCTCCTCTTCTCACCTCTTCTTCCCTTCGCCAATTGCCAAACACAGTTGAAATTTCAAACCGCTGGAGCGCAGCTAAACGTGTTGAAAGCTGCCCAGGCCGCACACTCTTTGATTGATGATTGCAGCTCGGACTCCTCGAGATGCCTTTCAACTGCGCATTGACCAAAAAAAAACAGGCAAAAATAAACATATATGTACATTTGTGTAGGCATATACACATGTATATATGTATAAATGAAATTGCTCTTGAGGCGCAGGTGCTGTTGATGGGGAGCTTGGGGCTTGGCCTCAGATCATGGCCTCGTGATTAAGCGCCAAATGTATTCAAAAGATTGTAATTAAGGCCACAAAAGCTGCAGATCTGCAACGGCTGATAGCCGCTTGTTAACGGCCAATGGATTGACTGACTGACTGACTGCATTCCCTCAATTCCTACACCTCTCCCTCACCCTGCCCCATTGGGTCCCCTGCCCATCCCATCTCAGTCCCTGCTGACTCATGCTGACGCACAATTGACTCTTTGAATCTTTGAAATCGCCTTTTGTCGCATGCAAAACGCCAAAAAATTAGTAACGCAATCAAACCGATGCGGCCTATCTGTATCTGTATCTCTCCAAATGTAACTGTGTCTGTCCCTGTATCTATTCATGCCCGCCTGGGTGGCATCCAAAAAGCGTAAAGCTGCCGCCGTTGCTCTACATACATCTAGTAAGCCTTCTGATGCTTTTCTTTTCGGCTATAGCCGCACTTTCATGTATTTGGTGTGTCGAATGAATTTGAAAAAAGCCTATTTTGAGATATAATAAACGATCTTATATTCCTTCTTATGCCGAAAAGTCATAGGTATATATATTAAGCTTTAGCTTTAAGAAAGTCATCTGAAATTATTTGAATATCATACATTACTCAAGTCTATAGATACTTTTGAAATGCTTTTCTGACACTTGACATACGCGTATGCTTTAATTGAAATCCTCTTCTATATTTAATTGACTTGACTCAATTGTATAGCTTACTGATATTGAACTATTTAAGAATCTAGAGTATTTAAGCTTCGACTTTTATCATACATTTTTTTGTGTTTCCTGCATATTTTATTTAATGTATTCATTTGGCGGCGTTTGGCTTTTGTAGTCCAAAAGTTAACGTTTCTGTTTTGTGGTTCATAATTTATGCAAAATCATTGGCTGATCGATCAATGGAATGGCCGACGCGTCGCCCGCCGTGTTCGCTTGCCAAAAACCCAAAAAACCTAAACCGAAACCGAAACCAGAACCAAAAATCCGAGTCCGAAACAGAGACCGAAAAATAAAAAATGGAAAAGTAAAAAGTAAAAAGTAAATGAAATACAAGGCGTGTAGAGATGCCGCACAGGTGCGAGCAGGAAACGAGCCACAACTGCCACGCATTTAATTGGATTATGAGGCAAATCCTGTCACAGCACAACTACCATTCCATTCCAGTGTCGCACCCACGCGACTTGACTCGACTTGGAGACACAGCGCCTTCTCGGCCTGCAACTAATTGCAATCGAATTAGTCAAGGAGCTCAGCAACTTTTCTTTGAACGGCTCAGTGGAAAATGAAATTGAAATTGAAAATGGAAAGCAGCCGCAGTCGACCACAGAGACCCAAGGCCTTCGACTCTGCAACTCACCATCTCCTCCTCCATCTCTTCCTCCTTCTTCGTTGCTGTCTCTGGCTTTGCCCATTTCCGGCTGGCGTCAGGGTGGCGCCTGCGCACGGCATTTAAAAGTGGGCGTGCCTGATGACTTAAAAGGTTTTTAAATGGACGCTCTGCATCGCACCGAGCTGCTACTGGCCTCTGTTTTCGGTTTTCAGTTTTCTGTTTGGGATTCGGTCTTGGGCTGGGTTGCTTTGGTTTGGGTTTCATCTTTGGTTTTGGTTTTGGCTTTGCTCTCGCCGACAGCAACGCCTCAAGCACCTTCGCTGCCAGGTTCATTGATCCATTTTCCCTTGCAACCTTTGTTGCTTTGTTGCTGTGCAGCAATTATGAATCGACGCATGTGTTAAACGTTTTCCAAGACTCTATCCAATTAAAAAGGGTCAACACAGCCATAAGTAATCTCTATGGCTTGCTAATTGTCAACTTCTCTTCATTGCAATGAAATTGATTCCTTTTATTGAAATTGTGATAAGTTTTCTGGCTCTCCTCGAATTTACAAAGTTGCCTTTCCCACAATAAAGAACAATTTAAAATAATTTATACTTATATTTAAATTGAAAAACTACGGTATTGACATCTTTCTCTCTTGGTGTCTCACATTGGAAATGATATTGGAATCCTGTCTCCAACTCAATTACTATTTTATTACATTCGAAATTTGGTCAAACTGACATTGGAGAAGCTATCATCATTGTCAAATACTGTAATGAACTGTGTATACTTCAAGTTGTAATTTTAAACAACCACCTGAAGATTATCTGAAATTCTTATCTAGTCTAAGGAATTCTGTTTTATTCTAGATCTTTTTATATAAATTTACTTCTCTTTTGCTGTCTCATCAAACCATATTTTCATTGAGTTCTCTTCATTGAGTTCTTGGGGCATTCATTCAACTTTGATCTCTGCCTTGAACCTGTCTTTGCATGATCATTTCAATCGGGAGCGGATCTGCCCAATTTGTCCCTACCAACGTGGATCTAGGGTCTGTCTGCGAGAAGAATTTCGTATTTCACTTTGACCTCTTTTCGCAGCTCATTCGGATTTCTATAATGATAATTTTATATGTGTGTTATCTGAGATTTTGTTCGTGGTTTCGTGTAGAGTCGTTCATTATCTATCGTTTTCTTTTTTGTGGCGTCGCATTTTGGGCTTGAAATATTTAAATGAGCTTTTAAAAATTGTTAGCTACTGTTTGACGCACTCGAGAAGCGGAGAAACAAATCTGAAAAAGCCAACAAACCGTAGACGTCGCGGCCTGCGGCCCGACATGTCTCGAATTCGAACTCGGAGTCGAACTCGGAGTCGGGAGTCGAAGTCTATACAAAATTATAAAATTGCTATTATTAATGATTATAAACGTTTTTTGTACACTTTACTGGAAATTGACAAGCGCTTATTAACGATCTTATAATAGCGACTGATCAACTGAGATTGAACGGCCACATTGTCCTACCTCCCATTCCCATTCCCACCCCCTCTTCCCCATCTTTCTCTCTCTCTGCCTCTGAAAACGTGACATGACTGTCGACAAAAATCGATTGCTATACTCAGATATTCGATGTTTTATCAAATTCAGGGGCCGACGTTAACTTTGAAATGCCAGAAGCCAGAGACACAAACAAAGAAACGCCGCGTAGACAATAGATAAGTTGAGATATTTGCTCAAGACAGGAAGCCCTTTTACATTATTAATCAGTTTATAAATACCCACAGAGAAAGGGATAGTAACAGAGGGAGAGCGAGAGAGAAGCAATAATCAAAGTTTATCGAAAGATTTCTTTTTATTATATGTATGCCTATCGATCGTAAAGTAAACATAAGTATGATTCAATGTGATGCATCTCATCTTTCCTTTTCTAGGTGCGAGTTTCCTAAAAATTTTTAATACAATTATATACTTAACTGAAAGTCGTGTTATATACAACTTTGATAGGTCGTTGGCAATAGATCGCAAATCATGGCCACAACTTTCCATGAATTTTTACTCAATGTATGAAAAGCTTGCGTTTTAATTTCAATTTGCAAATACAGTTGAGCTTCCATAATTCGAACTTTATAACTCGAATTTTCTCTAACTCAAACTAAATCGAGTGACGAAACTAATTCGAACTTTTTCTTTGCATAATGGTGATTCGACTAAGGGAAGTTCGACTGTATTTACTTTGAAGCTTGTTGATTATTATGACCACCATTTAATCAGACATTTGCGAAACTGAGAGTTAAATAAATTAAAATCAAATGGGAAAAATTAATTTTGAATCAATCTGTTAATTACCTTATACATACCTAAAACTAGTAATTTTGTTGAAATTGAAAATAAATAAATTAAATGGAAAAAAAATCTCTGACATTGAAGAAGCACCGATATTTGGAAGAGTCTTTTTTAGAAGTATTTCCCTTCAAAAATATTACAGATTTGTGGAAAATGCCTGATAACTTATTACCCAGAAAGTGCTTTGATTTAGTTAATTATAATTTCGATTCATTTACGCAAATATTTTTTATTATTTATTTTCCCCTATTGGTTTTGGCTTTACCTTAAGTAAAGTAAAATACCTAATTTTCATCTGAAAGTTATAATTTGTTGTACCCTTTGGTCGTCGTACTAATAATCTAATTTGTGGCAGTAAAAGTGGAATCAATATGCAGCTGCCCGCCTCATAATTGTTGGTCTCTGCGCAAAGTGTCGTAAATGTGGCACAGTGCCTGCCCAGATAATAAGACGACGTTGTAATTTATCGACGCACTGACGCATTGCGACAAAGCCTAAAGTGCTTATTTAGCAAAAAAGCAAAGCGCTTGTGATCACTTTGCGGTGGATCGTAGAAAAGCTGAACGGTTGTCTTTTGCACCGTGTACTTATGAAATACAAAGTGTGCATTGAGTTTCTCATAAAATAATAAAGTAACAGGCAGAAAGAGTCGTTGTAGACCACATCAAGTATCTATTGTCCGTCGTTGTATTCATCTGTGAACAACTCCATAGTAGATTCCAGATGCCACAATCCTGTATAAATTAATTATAAATTATTATAATTATAAGAGTTGAGCAATGGAGCTAAAAGGTACAGGGTCTCTTACTGTCGAGCTCTCTCGACAGTAACCTTTCCCTCTCTATATTTGAAAGTGGGAATGGAAGAGGAAGAGGCGGACCACTAAATTGTGCACTTTGGGCATCAAAATTATGCATTGCGTGTGCGTTTTGCAGTAAACAATGTAATGTAATGTAATGAAATGTAATGCAAGGGGAATGTCAAGCCTTACCAAATAAGTGCGTAACTAAACGCATAATGTCAATGCCCTGCCCCGTCCCGCCTCGTGTTCCAGGTCCCATCAACCCGATATCGGAGTGTGCGTGAGTATCAAAGCTGTCGTGGGCTTGTTATAAATAACCATTTTTTGCTCTGTTTTTTTTTTATTTCATATTTTTTTGTACTCTTCATACATATGGACATTTGTCATTTTTAGCAAATTGCCAGTTTCCGTTCGTAAACTCTCGACTCTGGGGCAAATGGGGGAGAAAATGCGACTCATTCGATAGAAACTTCATTAGAGACACACACAGCAAGAGAGGGGAAGAGAGAGAATGCCGCAGAATTCGCTGGAAAAATGCTTATATGTAACTTTTTTATATACAATATAATATAAATGGGCAATTTATGAGCACACTGAAGCGTAAAGACCCACCTAGACTAACAGAACATAGAAATCGGAGTAGGAGTCGGAGTCGGAGTCGAAGTTCGTATCGAAAACATCATTAAAGTCCAGTTTAGGTCGATCTTAGAGTCGAATGGTCAATTATTCAGTGCACATCTTGTTTTGATTGCATGGTTCACCTTGGGCTCTCTCCATAGAGAGTGTGTTCATTAGCTTAGCTTTAGCTATCAGATTGTGAAGGCGGAGTAAATATGTGAAACATGCATATAACTACCTTGACAATAACCTTGATAATCTATCAATATATCTGACAAATACCTAGTAAATTCTTATTTTATAAGCACATTTCCTACAGTGCATCATTAGATAAGATATTTATTATCCACACCCTAATTTGGCAATGAATTGGAAGTGCGAATGATTATCGCCAGCCAGTTTCCTACAACTGCCCCTGATAATTCTCAAGATCATTGAGATCATTGATCGACTTGTCTTCTGTCCGCATATCAAATTTGCAGAACTTGATTATACCCGAACAATCAGAGACTCTAACAAAATAGACTAGCTCGGAAAGTCTGATAATTGAATTGAGTGGACTGAGCACTTATCGATCGATAAGTGATCTATTAGCAAAAGTAAGTAGTTTCACACATTCCAGGCTACCATTTAAGCTAATGAACAGCCAACTGACGAATCTCTCTCTCTCTGTCTCTTGTGGCAACTCATCATCGCTCTGCCGATCAACTCTTCATTTGATTCATCAACTGATGATGATGATGGTGATGATGATGTTGATCATCATCATTGATCCATGAGCTCTTGGCATGCCGCGTATCGCTGCCAAAGCGAACCGATTGGCCATTGTGCCTCTGACAGGTCTTATCTTCTAACCGACTCGATGCCGCGTCATCCTCAAGATCATCGAGATGCTGATGATGATGATGATGATCGGAGCAAACGCCCTCGTCATTGTCGGTAGCAACTACCGGCTGACGCTTTGACTGAATCCGACTCCGTTTTGGACTCGGACTCGAGCTCGGACTCCAAAGCGTCATTCAGAGTGGCCGCTGAGGTCGTCGACGTCATCGTCGTCGTCATCGTCATCGTCAGGCGGTAGGCGCACAATTTTCGCGCCTGATCAAAAGGCAGCGAGCATTTCAGAAGCTGAGAAGCATCGCGAGGAGAAGGAGGAGGTGGAGGAGTTGCTGGCGGGGGAGGCGACGGCGGAGTTGCTCGATTATGAACAAAAATAAACAAAATCGATCGGCGCAGATCAAAGCGTTGATCAAGCTCAACTTAAAGTTGTTGTTGTCGTTGTTGTTGTTGTTGGGGCGCAGTAGAGTGGGGCGTGTCATGATGAGATAAATGCACAGTTTGCCGCATTTTAATTTCCTTGACTCTACGATTTCTTTTATTCTGTTTGTTTTCTAGCGATAAAACAAAATTAAACAAATACAAGAGAGAGAGAGAGAGAGAGAGAGAGAAGTATTAAATCCCAGTCGGAAGAGAGTGCGCTGTAGAAAGACGAAAAAAATACATATTGTATCTGAAGTGGGTTGGAACCACTTAACACAAATTACGCAGCAAAATGTCGAAACGAATTGAAACGTTGAAAACGATCAATGAAAAACCGTGTGGCAACTGTTGCCAGCACTGTGGCGAGTGGCGAGTGGCAGCATCGATTCCTACTGCCAAGTAACGTATGAGTTCCCATTCATGGAAAAAAGTTAAGAGAGTTTGAGGGTCAGCATCAATGAAATGGCAATAGAGGGTATCTAACAGATACACGAGTAATAAAGTCAACAACAATCGACATCGAAACGTATCTTTCAGTTCTTTCGAACAATATATTCTAATGACAAGCGCCTCGATCGTTGAAGCAGCTTCCACTTCTATCAGATTAACGCACCATCGATCGATATGGACACGTTTAGGTGTCTCTCTTTATAATTATTTATAACACCTCGTTAGTTATTCTTTGTTGAAGCATTTAGGCTCACATAGATACTCTCACACTCTCATACACTCATATTCCAACGGATAACATTTTTTTCTTTTTTTTTTTTTGGTTGCCTGAAAAAGATTCATTGATCGATCGCCTCTTCGGTGGATCGTGTTGGATTGTGAATCATTTTGTGGTTAATGTGGCTCTTCGAAGAATTCCAATTGTTTGCCTTCTAATTAGGCAAAATTCATTATATGCTCCCATTGTCTGTTAACTTTCATGTTCGGCAAGTAGAAGCGGAAGAAGAGATATTGGCGGGATGAAAAGTAACGATATAGATCAACAAAATCTTTCTATATAAATGTTTTGTTCTTTACTTTAAAATTAGTTTTCTTACGTGTAAATAAAACAAGATTTAAGGCTATTATCTTAACTTCAAAATTTCAAATACTGACTGACACTGATCTTGAACCTTCCTGATCCTCGACCTGACCCAACTTAGTTTTAAGAACATACAATTAATTCTATGTATATTAACGATCTTCCTAAGTATTTCATTTATGATCTGCGTATATAAACTTCTTATTTTCAATTCAGCTTTGAATGATGTAACATTAATCGTTCAATCGATCGTTTTAATATAGGTAATGTTAACAGAATTCCTTTTTTAAATATTGGTCATGATCTCTTTCGGTGTCTTTCGCTCTTTCAACCATTTCTGACTTTTGATTCCATTTCCATGATATATAAATAAATTTATAAATTTAATTTAAGTACTGTAGTTACAGAATACTCTTGAAAGTGAATATTTCTTATGATACCGCGGATCGATTCGTATATTTTTCTCATGCATATGCAGATCAGACAGGAATCAGATAGGCGTTTGTCCTGTAACAAAGTAATTAGCCTAAGCCCCCAGTTCGGAATCCAATTTCCTATCCCATTCTCAAAAAAAAAAAAAAAAAAAACCAGTAGCCAATATTTAACTAAGCGAAATGGCTCTGCGAGGCGTCTTCGCTTCAAGCTCTTCAGTTAATTGAGCGAAAGAAGACGATGATGGAAGAAAAGAGGATTGGCATAGAAAATATGCGCCAACGGCAAACATAAGGCACGCAGAGCAGCCACAGATCGGCTGTCGATCATTTGGACGGAGGGCCTCATTTACTATTTCAGTAGCAACCATTTTTTAACAATTTTGCATAAATTTTTGAAAAGACGTTTTCACAACCAATAATCAAGCGCTGAGCCACGTTGATTGCCATTAAAACAGCAGAGAGACGGAAAGATAGAGAGAGAAAGAGGGGGAGAGAGAGAGGGAGAGGGCAAGGCAGAGAGCGAGAGAATGAAAGAGAGAGAGGTGAAACGAGTTGAAAAGCGATTTCAAGAAAAAGATTTAATGAAGTTTAGCACGATCATTCCACTAAGAGATGCTGAGATGGATCGTAGAGCCACAATAATTGGATGCATTGAACGCAGATCCTTTTGTATAGATCTACACCATTAAGGGGAAGAGAGAGACAAAGAGAAAGAGAGGAGTAGGGAAGTGGGGGAGTGGGTGTGCTCGGCCCCCACAGATAAATGATCAAAAACTGTGGAATAATGAGATAAACGCGAAAAATTAGCGATCGAAATGGTTGTTCAGCACGGTTTTTGTTTGCCTGGTTGCCCGTTTGCCTTTTAGCCAGTTTTTAATCCAATCACGCAGCTGCATTTACTTACAACAACAACAATAACAACAACAACAACAAGCAACAAGTCAGCGCGTTGTTAGCCTAATTATATGGCGATCATTGTTGTTGTTGCCACTGTTATTTTGCATATTTTGCAATTGTTATTGTAATTGGCCATCATGGCTGCCACAGTGTATATGTGTGTATGTACGTAAGTGTGTATGCATGTGTGTATTGGCCCTAATGAAGGCCCTGTTTTATGACCATTTTGATCAACTCCTCTCGTAAACGAAAACGTTTTAAGGCTTTTCATAAAGCAACTGCGTTTTTTTTTTATTATTATTATTTTTGCCGTTTTGCTTCTATGGCCTTTTAATGATCAATTTTCGCATCATTCCGTTTTCATTCCCCGAACCGATCGCAGATCGCATAACCCATCCAATCTTATCCCCAATTCGTTGTTGAACGCAACGCAACGCGACGCAAAAATCTTCCGACAAAGCTTAACGCTCTCGGTCAATGACAATTTGGCCGCCCTACAATGAGACAGTGTGAGACAACGACGAAGGCTTTAACATTTCCGGCTTAAATGATCCCAGGTCTGTGAGCTGCCGTAATTACTGTGCGAGGCTTGAAAGAGAGAAAAGATCACTGATCGTTGAATGAAAGTCGAAGATCGAAGATTGAAGAATGAAGCCTCAAGCATAGAGTAGCTTATTTCGATCTTGAGGCTAAGATCAGCTGAATATTAAAGAATATCATTCAATTTCGTATCAAAGATCTGGAATGTGTTTCTAGAAAAAAGAACGATCCATGATCAAAGATCGGAGATTGGAGTTTGAAATAAAAAGCATAAAGCATATTTGACCTTGAACTTAAAAAATATGATAATTAAGTATAGATCAGTTCTGAATCTAGATCTTATATAATTCAAAAATAGATTATTGAGCTTAGATTCAAATTGAATGAATTGAAGAACAATTCGATCAGATCAGATTCAGTTAAATACAATCAAAAATGTACTTTATAGATGAACAAAAACTCATTGATCGAAGATCATTAGAAATTTGTAATTTTAAAGGCTAGTATGCTGAAATTCGGTCGGTTGACGAGTTTTACAGAAATTTATAAAATTAACTAACTATTCTTTGCATAATTGTTTCCGAGTACTCTGTAATGATTGCAACAATCTTTGTCGACTATTTGACTGCTAGCAACTAAATTCTGTTCTTTTAAATGTCCCCAGATTAAATGTTGGAATTAATATTTTCCTTAATTTAAGTTAACTATTTAATCTTTTCAGTTACGAATTAAGATTGCTTATAATGCAATGTAATTGAATTGTTTATCTTACATTCTAATTTTAAAATTTTATTAAATTTTTTACTAATTTGTTTTCTATGCATCGACTGTTTTTGGTCGACTTTAAATAAATAAATAAAATGTGCTATTAGTTGTTGTTGATGCATAAATAAAAAATAAAAAAAATAATAAAAAAGTGCTAAATTACAAGCACTTGCATTTAAATGATTTGAGTTCTCGAATGAGAATGTACAATGTACATATAGTACAGTGGTTGCTGTCACGTTTTGTGTGCTCTGCCACTTATTTTGATTATTACAACTTTTAGTGTTGTTCTTGTTGTTTTATGAATATGAATATATAGACATATATATTGTAGGTTTTTTATTCACATTTTATATATTTCTCAACTTGCGCACACTTAAAAATGAATTTAAATAAATTTCACGCTTGGTTAAGTCAAACAGACAACGACAGCGACAGGCGAAAGCGACAGACGTGGAAGCAAAGTGACAGAGAGACAAACAGAGGGGAAGACGGTAAGAGTGAGCGAGAGGGAGGGGGAGAGGTAGACAATTATAATAATAATCATTTACATTTGACATTGGCTGACTGAGCGACGCGACGTCGACCGCATGATAATTTATCATTTGATTTCATTTTTTTAAATTTTATGATCTTTTTTTTTTTGCTCGTGAGAACAATTAGAGAGCTGGTTGATGGCGTTAATGATGCAAAGGACACGGCTAGCTCTAGCTCTCTCTCTCTGTCTGTCGCTATCCATCCTTTGCATTAGCATAAAAAACTCATAAACTGCGGCAACAATTGTTGGCAATTGACTTGGCTAATTGAGCGCTCAACTGGAAGTGTACAACAACTGCGTATCTCATTTCACATTTCTCAATACTCGGCAACATTCTCAATTCTCAATTCTCAATTCTACTGAACTCCTTTGCCCACTGGCCAATTCCTCTATTCTTCTTCTTTTCTCAATTCTCACTGCTAACAAGTTTTTTGATTCCACACGCGCTCGATTTGTTGGCAATTAATTGAGGCAACAACAACAATTGACAATTGTTGCATTAGCGTTAATTTATGTGCGACCAATTGCTGTCTCTCTATCTCTCTCTCTCCCGCTCTCTCTCGCTCCCCCGCTGTGTGTCTCAGTTGGCTGTCGCTTGTTAAATAATTGCGTCTCGGGTGTCTCATTATAACTGTTTTTTGTTGCTTTTACGCATGTTGTTGTTGTTGTTGCTGTTGTTGTGTCTATTATTGCGTCTAAGCTTTTATCGCTTTTTGGCATCTACCATATAAATCTAACTCGACCAACCCGTGCAGCTGGAACAATGCGACGCCAACTCAAAGTGGCATAATTATAATTATAATTATATCAAATTTTGAAACCATTTAAAACGCATTAAACACCGCCACCGACAAAATCCAAAATCCAAAATACCTCAAGGAGACTTGGACATGGACAACAACAGATACGAGTAGAGTGGGACAAAGACAAAGACAGAGAGAGAGAAAGAGCGAGCGGGAATGAGACTATACAAAAGTTGTGCCGCGATAATTACGTGAAATTGTTGCCGCTTTTGTGTTCAATTATTTACAGGCTAGTTAATGTATCTAAGAGCGCCTTTTCCCTCCTCTTGACCTCTTTGCCGAGCACTTGAAAAGTGGCCGAAAACTGTTGCGGGCCATTCATAAGAGCTCTTAATGGGGCTGCAAGAAATGTGGCAAGTCGGAATTGATAGCCATCAGATTAATCTTGAGCTTCAGTAACTCCCCCGATGAAAAACAAAACAAACTCCTTTACAATTATATGAGTAAAAAGCAAGCAGTGTTCTATCAAGGCTGCCAACCGTTCTAATTAATACTACCAATTATTGTTACATATCATTAGCCTCAGTGAAAGAGTAATGTAAGGACTAAATACTTTTATCAAGAGAAATGGCAACGCAATATTCTAGATGGGGATCGAGAGCCAAATTGATATAGGGATGTCCGTCTGACTGTCTGACTGTGAGTACCTAAATCTCTGAAAATATAAGGGAAAACGCACCAAAATTAACGTGAATTTTCTCAAAATCTTAATCCCTTTCAGCCCTTAAAATGAAAATTGGAAAAAAGTTGAATATCGAATTGCAAGTATAATGTTAAAGCTAGAGTCTTGAGCTTAAGCATTATGATCAATCACATCCATTTTATAGAAAAGTAAATTTTTCAATTTTGAATGCTGAATATTATCAGGTACAAAAATTAACAGTCACAAAAGCACAATAATTGTACGAAAGTTCGGTAAGTTAGCGACTTTTAAGTCGTTTTTCAAAATTCCAAAAGTGTCAAAACTTTCGCAATACTTTTACGAGGTTATAGTGCAAATTACAAACAAATCGGACAAAATGGACACTAGAAAACGCAAATTAGCTAAAGGTGCGTCAGTGGAAATTCCACTACCAACGCAAACAGAAATTCATTATAGCCTTTTATTCGGTTTTCGATGCAAACTGAACCCGGAAAAAATATTTGGTGAATGTCAAAATGCCTATGAAACGATTGCACCATCTCTGAAGACTATTTCAAAATGTTTCCAAAGATTCCAGACAGGACATTTTTCTGTAGAGGACGAATTCCGAGAAGGTCGACCAAAATCTTCGATGGACGAAAGAAATGTGGCCCTAGCGAGAGCAAAACTTGCCGAAAACCCTCGATCTAACCGGGAAATGATTGCTAGTGAACTAGACTTGGATGCCATAGCCGTTTCTCAAATATTGCATCAAGATCTGATGTATACGAAGAAGTCTGCGCGATGGGTTCCACGTATTTTAAATGAGGCCCAAAAAGAAGGTTGAATGCATTTTGCCCAATATCTTTTGAACAAATTTGAAAATGGAAAGTCTAGCAACTTTAATAAAGTCGTTACTGGTGCCAAAACTTGATCACTGCGGACGGCAGTCCGCGCTAGTGACGAAAGCAGCACGAAGGGTGCAAAGGCGACTAGCATATATACACAGGAAGAATGGAAAATTTGCTATGACTGTCCGATCAGGTCGAGTTATATACCGATCGAAAGGTATCAACTTAACTTACAAATGTGCATACTAAGACTTTTGGAAACTCACCTGGTTCGTGAGATAAACAGGTGTAAGTGGGAGGGGAAAAATTTAAATTTTTGGTGCTAATGGGGCCGTTGGAGCCTTTTCGATTTTTTTTTTAATTTTATAATATTTTACTCAAAAATACGCGTCGAATAACACCTCATTCATTAAAATCCGACTACTCGTTCAAAAGATAATTAGTTTTGAAATTTTTGGTGGCCTTCCAAAAATGAGATGAAAAGTCAGTCTGTTTGTTTGTTTGTTTGTTTGTTTGTTTGTTTGTTTGGATCAAATCGTTGATTTAGCTTAAATGTTTGAATGAGGACTTGTTCCTACTAAAAAATCTAGAAACGTTTGTTCTACGACTTTTTCGAAAAATCGCTAGTTTAGCGGGAAATCGCTAAAAACCGCCAAACTTAAAACCGCCATAGCATCCAAACTATAGAAGCTACAGATGTGATCTATATTACGTTGAAAAGGTATTTCGAAGGACTCTTAGGCATACCTTCAAAGTTTTTTTTTTAGGTAAATAGGTAAACAGCTACAGGTGAAATAAGGTATTTTTCTTCACTTTTGAGAAAACGCCGCTAACGATTTTTTTTAATTTTCAATATGTTATAGTTTGTACAATTTCGCGTTTTTTGATATATCATGCATAAATTGTAGTCGATTGGTTTGGAAGATATAACCAATTAACTAAATATATATATTTTACTTAGAATTGCAATAGGACGGCAGCGGCAATTACATTTGACTAACAGTCCAGTAACAATGAAATCTATAATTTGACAGTCGTTCTTAAAGATCGCCAGTGGCGCATAGTGTAGAGCGTCCGATATTTGCGTGAATTCTCAGCTCGGGATCCGGGTTCGAATTCTGGCACGGACTAAACTTTTTTTTTTATTTCTTAAATGCAATTCATTTGTTAGTAGATGATTATCATGCATAAATTTTTGTTGATTGGTTTGGAAGATATAACCAATTAACTAAATATATATTTTACTTTGAATTGCAATAGGACGGCAGCAGCAATTACATTTGACTAACAGTCCAGTAACAATGAAATCTATAATTTGACAGTCTTTCTTAGAGACCGCCAGTGGCGCATGGTGTAGAGCGTCCGATTTTTGCATGCGTCCGATTCAGCTTGGGGTCGGGGTTCGAATTCTGGCACGGACAAAACATTTTTTTTTAATTTTTAAATGCAATTATATTATATTTGCGTAAACTGATTTTGATATAAATATTATTTGTTTTTAAAAATTTTGGGTGCGCATATTGAAAATTTCCCAGCAAAGTAACAATGCCAGAAGCATATGTTATATTTATGTGATGCAAAAATAACCAGTGCTGCCAGACAGTTTAGTTTTGTTATGTGACAACGCGACTTTAATTTATTCAAATGAGTTAAGCATTAGAGTCTCTCTGTAAATTAATTTTATTTATACATTTTACTTTGAATTGGAATAGGACGGCAGCAGCAATTACATTTGACTAACAGTCCAGTAACAATGAAATCTATAATTAGACGGTCGTTCTTAAAGATCGCCAGTGGCGCATAGAGTAGTGCGTCCGATTTTTGCATGAATTCTCAGTTCGGGTCTCCGGGTTCGAGTTCTGACACGGCCAAAACTTTTTTTTTTTTTTAATTTTTAAATGCAATTAATTTGTTAGTAGATGATCCGAATATGTTTTTTTTTAATGTTTTTCAATTTTAAAAGGGTGTTGGCAGAAATCTAAGCTGCAAAATAAAGAATCGCTGTAGTCAGATCTGTCTAAGGTGCTAAGTTTCCGTCAAGTTTGATATGTTCGGGAGACGCGGGTTCAACTCCCAGCGTGAGCAATTTTTCTAAAAATTGTTTTTTATTAGCAGACTGTATTCTATTTTCTATAAACACTAAATTCCTTTTGACAAAGTAGTTTTGTCAAAAGCAGAGGCGATTGCAAAAATTTCTGATATCCCCCAAAAAAACCTCTTTACGCGGTAAAAGTCTAGTGACGAAAACATTTCCATGCCACAAAATTTCTGATATCCAATTTTGTGACGAAATATAATTAATTTTTTATATATGTTAATTTATTATATACTAGGGGGCTCCGCCCCCTGCTCGCTTCGCTCGCCAACCCCCGCTCGTTTATTATATATGCCAAAAAAAAAATTAATATACATACAAAGTAAAAAAAAAATTGGCATTCGGCACTTTGCGCAAAAAGCTTCAGCTTCCTTGCACCTAAAAAATAACTTTTTGCGCAGTGCCGAATGCCAATTTTTTTTTTACTTTGTATGTATATTAATTTTTTTTTTGGCATATATAATAAACGAGCGGGGGTTGGCGAGCGAAGCGAGCAGGGGGCGGAGCCCCCTAGTATATAATAAATTAACATATATAAAAAATTAATTATATTTCGTCACAAAATTGGATATCAGAAATTTTGTGGCATGGAAATGTTTTCGTCACTAGACTTTTACCGCGTAAAGAGGTTTTTTTGGGGGATTTAATAGATACGACCCGGAAACCAAACAGTAATCCATGGTATGGAGCGTCAGAAAAGCCAACTCACCCATTAAAAAGCTTTAAAAGCAAGATTTTTAAGAATGTTTTGAGAAGTAAATTTATAGGCTTAAGAAATGCATTGAAATCAATGGCAAATATGTGGAAAAGATAAAAAAAGACAAGGATTAAAAATAAATAAATAAAAAATTATTTCGAATTTTTTTTCGGGTCGACTAACCGAACTTTTGTTAGTCCCCACGTATGTATATTCTGAAAATTGTAAAGTTTTTATTTCATTATTCCCAATTCTCAGAACAAATGCAATAATATTCCGCAAACGATGTTAGAATTTTTATAATACATCTATATATCTTTATGTATATTCATATATTTATGAAGAAAGTAAGATATATGGACTTATCATTAACGTGATCTGTCAAATTGGATAATCGCGACCGACTCCAGAAATGACACTCAAAATATCATTACAACAATTTAGAGTACGTATGTACTAAGTGTATTTGTGTGTGTACTAAGTGTATTTGTGTGTGTGTGTGTGTGGGTGTATGTGTGTGTGTAAGTGTGTGTTGAGGTAATTGCGTCAAAAGTGCTGACAGACTCAACAACACGACAACGACAACGATTGAAACAACAGAGTCGAGAACCAGAAAACAGTGACAGAGACAGGAAGGTGTACATGATGATCACAACAATGATAATGATGATGATAATGATAGTGACGATGAAAATGAAAATGAAAATGACAATGATGATGATGATGATGATGACAGCACTTTGTTGACAAAACAGCCAAAACAGTTAAATGCATTTTAGTTTAAATTTTAACAGTTGGTTAAGTTTTGTTTAGTGATTTAAATAATTGCTCGATACCAGCGTCGACTGCGACTGCGACTGCAACTGCGACTGCGACGCGTCGCTTGGCGCATGACACGCAAACTGAGCTTGAGTTGGAGGTTCGTTCGTGGAAATGGAACTGGAATTGGAATTGAAAGTGGAAATGGAAGTGGCAGTGGAAGTGGCAGTAGAAACGGCAGTGCAAGGAACCGCAATTTGCGCGACAGGAACAATTAAACGAGCGTCGAAGCGCAACATTTATCTACCTCATGACCTCACCCCCTGCCTCCTGCCTCTCGCTCTACCCACCCTGCTAAAGTCACCGAAATTCTCTCTGTGTTTTTGTCCCCTCTCTCAGCATTCGTTCTATATGTAAATGGGAAATGGGAACTGTCTCATTCATCAGGCGCGCAGGCGCAGTTCGAGAAATGTTCTCGCACTCGCCAAAGCGAATTTAAATATTTTAATCGCATTGTTTAACAGGCCAACAACAACAACGAAAACAACTAGATAGCCCAAACAAATTTCATTCGCACCGCACTCGAAATGCCCTCAACAAATGAATGCCAGACATTTGACCCAATGATAAGAAAACATTCCTTTTAGCAGCTCGTTCCGAATTATTAATCCTAAGCAATCTAGCAATTTGTTTCGATCCTTTTTAATATAAACAAAGTGACCTCAGGTAATTAATTTAAACAAAATAATAATAATAATTTGTTGATTCTTACTGAATTTTTACTATGATAGATATTTTAGCAAAAAAATAAATACTAGAAAATTTAAATAAATAATTCTTATAAGAGAAGTGAGTTGACAAACGAAACTGACTTCTAAATTAAGAACAAGTGATTAAAAAAACATGAAGTGTGGGTTTATTATTATGTCAATTGCTCCACAGGGATACTTCGTAACGATAAATAAAAGTGAATAATATTAATTCATAACATTTTCAGCGATAAAACTGAATTACGCTCAAAAAACATTTAAATATCTCTCTATCGAACTAAAGGTAGACAAAGTATATCTTAAACTGAGTTGGCAGTTCCTATATTTCTCTTCAACATTATTTCATTACCTCGGTCAAGTGTCGGTTTTCAGTAAAGAAAGCTCTACAAATACTTGCGAAATCTACAAAAAGTAAGATTTTTAACTGAGTTGGCAGCTCTAAGGACATGAGAATTCACTTCAAAGTCATATTGAAAACTTAGACAAGTTGGACGAAAGTCATACATATCAGACCCCGAAATTGAGGTGCTTAAGTCTCTACGACAGCTTTGATACCCCTTCAATGAGAGTAATGCCATCTGACGCCGAGTTTTGAGTAAGTTTGTGCCAAATCCCCAAATGGCTTGCATTTCTGTAGAGCACTTTAGACCTGTCCCGTCGCAAACTGGGCAGTGACTGGGACTGCTACTGGGACTGGGACTGGGACTGAAACTTGGTCTGAAACTGGGCCGATAAGCATCGCTTCCGGTCTATGGAAGTGGTGCTAGTGGCGGTGGTGTTGCTGTGGTTAGTGGTGTGTATCAAATGGGGTTTGTGGCACCTCGCACCGCCCCTGCGACTCGACAATCCATAAAAAAATGCGTCTATCTCTTTTGTTTTGCTCGCATTCTGTTTTCGAGATAGAAAAACGCGATACTAATTTTTGGTACCTACATTTAATTTCACTATATTGTCTGTCTGTCTGTGTTTATGTCCGTGTGTGTGTTTGTGTGTGTGTGTGTGTCTCGTGCATTTTAAATGGAAATCTGTAAATTTGTTTTTATTGTCATTATAATTTTGTCGTTATGTTCTAGCTGGTTCTACTTGGCTGATAGCGTTTAGCACCTGACATTTTTAGTGGCAATTATAACAGCGAACAGAGCAAAGAGTCAACGAACCTCAGCTCCACACTCACACAGATACAGACACAGATAAAGATAGATAGGTGGAGATAGAGAGAAAAGGAGGAGGAGGGAGGAACTAGCTAAAGAGATCGTTAGACTTGCTTCTGTGTTTCATTAGAAGACCATTAAATAAATGCAGAGTTTAAACTATCGTATATTTAAGCACAGAGTTGGAGTAAGAGCGAAAGAGAGATAATTAGATGGGTAGAAAGAGAGGCAGAGAAAAGTTAACTTAGTCAGTCAGTCAGTCAGTCAGTTAGTTAGTCAGTCAGTTAGTTAGTGAGTGCGACTTGGGCCACAAAACGAATCGAAACGTCATGTTGCATGTTGTCATGAGTCATAAAGCAGAGTTGCATGTGCAGTCCCCAGCCCAGACCAACAACAACAACAACAACAACAACAGCAACAACAACTACAACAACTAAGACAGCAACACGGCAGCAAAGTTTTATTGAAAGTCGCAAAGAGCGTAGCTTAAAATTAAATTAGAGAATAAAATCGCTGGCAACAACATCCAAATATGAGGAGGAAGTGCAAATTTGTACACGGTTAGCCAAAAGCAACTCATGATTGCTCTGCAAAGTCAGTAACATGTAACGGGAATATGTAGCAAACAAATTATGATAATTTTTGATTAATATCAATTGAAAATGACCATCTTTGAACAACAATCAATCGTGTTTTTATATGTTAATCTTACAATTACGAGTATATGCGATTATTGCAGAATCAAGCAACAATCGAACGACATTAAAGATAAAACAAAACCCAACGACTCACAATCAAATTTGTCTTCTATTTAGTTTTCGATAGTATTAGACAAGTTTTATTTTGAAAGCTTGAGGCAAGTTCCGTCGATTTTAGATTTACAATATACATATTTACAAATAAACTAAAAATCTGCAAGCTGTAAGATAATATTGTATTTAAAGCCAATTAAATTCTATAAATAGTCATCATGCTGAAATATAATTTGAAGTATTAATTAGCACGCGACATTTATAATACGACATTTATTTTTTCTGTTCGATTAAGTCCGTTATTAAAAATGATCAAACAAAGTTATCAAGATTGAAATATTTTGTTTAAATTTTGTGAACTTAAACGTTTTAGTGCATCATCCTCTTAAACAAAGAAGTTGTACTGAAAACAAGATAAAGAAATGCAAAAATGATTATTTTGTTGGTTGTTTGGTTGTCAAACAAAACAAAAAAAAAACAAATAAATTAGTTTTTGATTCATTTTAAGATTTTGGTCCTGGTTGAAATAACTAAAAATAAATTTGTAATCATATAAGTTATTTTTATATTGCAAATTTGTTTATTTTTTGAATATTTTACTATAATGAATTGTCCAAATAAAAATACATTTAAATTTTTATGGAAATATGGGCGACTTTATTATTTTTATTCTAATATTATGTAATGGAAAATATTTATCACACTCTCTTTTTATATTTATTAAATCAAAATATAAGCTTGCAAGTAGTTTACACTGTAACTTACATCAAGTCATTTTTGAAATTAGAAGAGACTTTCAAAAACAATGTACAGAGAGATCTCTCTCCTTTGATCCTCTCTCTGTCTCTCTCTTTCTCCTGCTATACCATTTTTCTACTCTCATTTCTACCATGTGTCTACCAAAAACTATATTGTAACTCTGCAAATCGGAACTCTTCGTGTAGGCGCTGAAGCAGTCGTTAAACGCGAGCTTCACTGCACCGCACTTCCCGTTTACTTATGTACATATGTATGTAGTTATTCCCATTCCCAAGTGGCCCCTTTTCCTCCTGGTCGTAGCCACAGTACAGTATTCTCTGGGTCTGGGTGGCTTCCATTACGTTTTGTGTAGCGTTTTTTACTACATACTATGATTACGTTTACGATTACATAAGAATATAATATCGCAATTAATCGCATTTAACACAAAAATGTTCGGACCGTTCAAGGCAAGTACCAAACTTTGCGTGTTGTTGTTGTTGTTGTTATTGTTGTTGTTGTTGTTGTTGCTGCCGCTTTGGTTGCATTTTGATGTTTGATGTTATTGCTGGGGCAATCTCGGCACGACATACAGCAATTAAAAACTTTTTTAATAATCGCGCCGTTTTTTCTTGAATTTAATTTGATGGCTTGTTGGCTTTTTGCCGGCTTCAATTCGCATGCGATTTCATATACATACATATATGCGCGATTATACAAACACATATATGTATATACATATATATATATCCAATTCTTCACTCTACACCTTATAATAAAACTGTTTAATTTGCAAACAGTTACTTACCCAAAAAGAATTATTGAATTATTGAATTTTACTATTTCATTTAATTCCATCTGATCATATTGTTCAGCAATATCTTTTTGCCACTCCCAACTTAATTCGCTTTGGACTAACACTATATCATTTGATCTCTGTCCGAATCGCCCTATATCTTTGCTAATTTGGTTAAATCAGGTTTTATTTTATTTATTTCGATTTTTACGATCGCCCACGCAATTTCAGTTGAAAAACGCTTATCGAATCTGCGCCAGACTCTCAATTTATCCATTCTCTCGATCATATTATTTATATTCGATAGTTTTGGGTGTGTAGTTCGGTACAATCGTCGGCTTTCTATCGCAGCTGAACGTTCCTACAGGTTTATTATGCCCAAATTGTATTTTATTTGGTGTTTAGATTAAAAGATTTATGACTACAAATTATGGTACTTTACAGGGCGATAACATTTCCGTTCGTTCGCCACGAATGGCCGAAAATAAGAACTACTTAAACTCAACTTAATTTCTTTCGGGCCACAGTGAGAGAGAGAGAGTGAGACTAAAATGAGACCAGCAATAAAAAATTAACAATTAATCTTGAATAAAAAATCTAACGGACAACGAAGAAGATCATAAGTAGTAGAAGCAGAGTTTCTACATCTACGGTCGACGTCGAGTCTTTGTTCGAAGGCTTTAAAACCCAATTGAGTGCCCATTATTAACGCCGGAGCGAACGACTCATAAAACTGAGAAATTTATTCTCACACCCAATTTGAGTTGGCTGCTAGATAAGGGGTCCACCCTTCTACCTCTTCTTCTTCCCATTCTTGGTGCTCTCCTGATATTTAACTTCTTCTGTTTTTTATTTAGCTTTTTAGTTTGGGTCTTGAGCCGAAAATGGCTCGTTAACGCGCCGCAGAGGCCGCTGCAAAACACACACCTTAATTTGTCATTAATTTGCATATGGACAGTGGAAGACGAACGGACAGATGGACAGATGGACCGATGGACAGCAGACCCAAAGACCCAAAGACGATCCACCCCCAATGGAGAGTTGCTTCTCTCCAGTTTGGCCGCCCAAAGACAACAAGGTTAAGATTAGATTAAATGCCGGAATGCTCAAGACGGGGTTGGTGTGAACATAACTCTTAGACCAAATTACAATAAATCATTAAAGAAACACATTCCACTTTTCACCTACTGCCACTCGGTCTATTCTGATACTGAACCGCTGAGCAACTGAGCAACTGAGCAACTGAACCACTGACCGGGGCAACCACTCAACATTTGAATAATGTGCTAATAATAGACGCGCTTCAGTTCATGTAATGAGCGGGAGGTATTTCTGGTTTCTCGGCTTTTCGGTTCTTTGATTCTTCTTCTTCTGCTACTTCTTCTTCTTCTTCTTCTTCTTGTGTAGAACACTTGTTCTTCTTTTTCTTTGGCTCTCTACCCTATTTGGGCTTTTGGCAACAACATTTAACGTTTAACGAACCGTTGTAGTTTCTTAAGGCGCATTTTGAATTTAATATCTTATTATTTGCTCGCTACTCATTTTTTCCGCCTCAGCGAACTTTGACCCCTCCCCCAAACGCAGACGTCGGAGATCTACCTTCAAGACAATTAATCACATAGCCAAATTATAAATATGCATATTAACATTTGTACTTAGATAAGCAGCCATTTAAATAGACGGTTCAGCGCGTAATCAGAGATCGCTGTCTATAATTATAAATATCTTTGAAGATCTGTGAATAACTCAAGTAGTTTTCGAATAGAACTTACCTTAAAGTAATCATAGTCTCTCAATGCAGAATAGTGGAGGGAACATTAAATATGTGAATAGTTCAGCACCTCATCAGAGATCTCAAGTCATCATTATGAAAATCAAGTATCCCTTTGAAAATATCTTTAACAGCCAAACTTAGAATTATCCTCATCTTTCTTCTCCCTTCAGTTGACAGTTTTAATTTCATTTTAATATACATATTTTTGTGTGTCCTAAAACCTGGTTAAGACCGAATATTATTGAGAATATAGGCTTGATCAATTGTCTTGAAGCGTTGGTGAACTTTTAATTGCTGTACCTCTTTTTTCTATATCTAGAAGAAACTATTTACTTGTAAATCGAACTAACTTTGAACCAGCCTTATAAGCTGTATTTAACAAACGTCTCGAAATGTTTTGTTTAATAATTTCCTTTCCAAGTGGACTCCTATGTGCTTTTATCTGCCTTGTTCGTCAGATCTTGGAGTACTTATACTGTAAATAATGTTTACCGAGTTCGTATTAAATGGCTTAAAATTGTCTTTTCTCTTCCAATTGACTGCTTGTTATTATACTTATTATACTTATTGATTAATAGTATTAACGCTGACGTTCATATTTTTTATAGATATATTTATTTTACCAATTCATTACCAATTAAATTGCGTTAACATTCGCATTGGCATCAGTATTATTATTAGCATTCTTATTGTTGAACAATTTAATTGAATAATACTAAATGTTGTGGCCACACTAAATATCAACTGCAGTTTCCTTATTAATATCAAATTGATAGCTGCGCTAAAAGAGCGTTAGATTAATAAATTGCTCTCGATTAAACGACAAAATGATCTGCAAACTTGGCCAGCATTAGCATGTTGGCAGTACTCGTATTAGCCCATGAGGCTAACCAAGGAAATTAAAATTAGCGCGACGGGAAAACGACGATGGGGCGACTCACCTGACTGCTGACTGTGTCTCTCGCTTTCCTCCTTACCTCTCCTTGCAGACGTTGTTGCGACTGCGACTGCGACGGCGACTGCGCATGCTCAGCAGCGACGCCAGCAGAGACGCCTGCAGAGACGACGATGCCAGCAACTTCCGCTGTAGACTGAAAATTTATGCAGTTTTAAGTAAATTTGTTAAATGCGCGCTTTAATGCTTCGTTAACGCTTCGTAAATTTTTCACAAAAAAACAAAGCAGGCAAAAAATAAAAATAAATATACTATATATAAAAAAAGTAAAGAGAAAAAACTGAGTCAAGACATTTAACAAGCCAACGCGACGCGATGCGTGGAGCGGCAACTGGCTAGAAGAGAGCAGCAAGACGAGAGCAGGCAACAACGAACAACGGGCAACGGGAACAACGAACAGCGAACAGCATAAAAGTCAACCACCTGTAATGAACTGACGCCACCGCAATTTAATTCAGTCCGCACCACTTGCAACTCGAGTCCGCGCTTACCTTGGACCCTCGAATCTTGACTAGCTGTAAGTACGACCCAGGCCATGGTCAGGCTCAAGCTCAGGCTCATGCTCAGGCTCATGCTCATGCTCATGGTACGGCTCTCTCTCGGTTTGCAGCGGTGCAAAACTGTATGCACCGCTAATGAGCGGACGAGAGTGGTTGCCTCTCACTGTGAGTGCGAGTGTGATTGTGGTTGTGAATGCAAGCGCTCTTAATTAGTCATAGTCATACTTGGCGAGTACCAGAAGACAGACGGCCTTGCTGCACTTCTTATACTCGGTACCTCGGTAAATATACAAGAGTGCGATAACTCAGTGGCAATGAATGCAACACTCAAAACGAGGCATCTCTCGGACTCCATGAAATTAATGCCCTTTCCTCACTAATGTACGTTTTAGCATCTTAGCATTTTTGGAGCAAATGCTACATTTTGCCTATACTTGTCATTTGGGAGCTAGTGGTGGGAGATTAGTACATTTCTGAGGAATGTAACTACATTTTCAAAAATCAATGCGATATTCATCGGAATTCAATCGATCTTTGTGATCTTTATTTTTAATTTATTGAAGAATGAAGTAATGATAAAATGCTGCAGTTAACAACAAAAGAAATCAAAAACTGACCCTTATGGCTACATTAGTCAACATATTATTATTAAATCGTTATAGTTTCTCATTGAAGTTAATTAAAAGAGAATAAATAAAAAAGTAGTGGTTATTGGTAAATATTCTAATATTTATTAGTATCCTTTGAATTGTACAAGAAGTATCTGATTTTACCAATAATCAATTATCAGAATCTAAGAATCCCTGACACCATACTATAAGTACGTTGTCTCCAATTTTCGTTATTCCACAGACGATCCCAACCCATAGAGAGCTACGGCAACCCCTTTTTCAATGAGAGCTCGTTGAAATTGTGGTTTCACTTTCGGTTCCCTTTCCAATGGTTTATCTGAATGGTTTTCCAATCCGGAAAAGTTGGATGATCTCCTGAACAGCGAGATTCAGTCCTAAGCAGCGAATCGCTATCTTACTTATCGATAGCTCCGGTATTTTCATAAAATGTACATTAGTGAGGAAAGGGCATAAGTTACATTTTATCAGCATCATCTCCCTCTGCGCACATATATTTGAACACTTGAATGTCGGCTTTACCTCACACTTTGGGACCCACAAATTTTGTTTGTTTTATATAATAGATAATTCGTATTGAGCGAATAAGTTCTATTTATAAATACAGGATCATTGTACAGGAGGTATCATTTTTGAATTAAATAAGAGCGCACTAACTTTTGAAATGTTGTAATCAATTTGGGATATTTTTTTTGTTTTCAAGGCTAGAATCGCTATATTTGTTAAACGTCCACTTTGGCTTTCTTTCCAAACTGCTATTCTTCCGATCAAATTTCACATCACCAGCTTCGTTTGGAAAACATATGGTAACATGTGTTAGACGATCAACTGATTTATTCCTGAAAATTTCCTGGCTCTGACCTTGCATCCAACAACATAGCGTCGGAATTTGCAACCAAACCTCTTGTTGAAAGACCCTTTAAAATAATGTTAAGGTCTTAAATAACTTTAACTAGTTGATTAATTAGTTTAACTCTTAATTTGAATTAGTCCCGCATGAATTTTTCAACTTTTTTCGGTGTTCTAAAATGCTGCTTTCGTCACTAGCGTGGACTGCCGTTCGCAGCGATACCAGAATGTATTTTGAATATATGTACATAAATATTTTGTTAACCATTTATTTGGCTCGCTGTTATTCGTTGAATGCGATTCAAACATGCGTCTGTCCCGGGTATCTCACAGTCGAGCACACTGCACTGTAGAATACTTACTTGATGTTGTTGATGCAACTATTAAGTTCATGTTGTTGTTGTTGTTGTTGTTGCTGCTGCTGCTGCTGCTGCTGCGGTTGCAAATTTCCTTTGAAATTTAGTCTATTGTAACTAATTAAGCTTCGACCGGTGGCCCCGAAAGAAAACGCTTAATTTGCTGTTAATTTTGCAGCTTGCGGCTTTTGCATCAATCGCTGATGCGAAATGTTGTGATAATGCACATTGTACATACTATATGTAAATGCAACGTTACTGTTGTTGTTGTTGTTGCTCTTACTCTTATTGTTGTTGCTGTTGATGGCTCTCTCATGCGATCTGCCCCACAATTGTTTGTAAATTGTTTGCATAACATTTTACACCAGTTTATTCACGAGTCGCAGCTGTGCATCTATGAGATACTTTTGCGCTCTCAACTGTACCTCCCTCCGCTGATGTAAGCCATTCCACAAATATTATATGTAGATGTGTATACAGTTACTCAAGTAATTGTTAACTATTTTAACAATTTTATTATTTAGCAAGTAAATAAATGATGTAGATTCATTGGACTTTAAGATACCATTTCAATAATTTAAATACATGCAATATTGATTTAATCTTTGAATAATATTTGTATTTTCTCTCAGATCTTATTCTTTCTGTTTCTTTATCACTTTCCTTCATTTCGTCAATTGTTTCTCCAATTTCCTTTCGGGATACATTTCCATTGACTGTCATTTATATGTAAATCAATATTATTTTTTATCCCCACTTGCTCGCTTCCTCTCTTCTTCCTATCAGTGTGACCAGAAGAAGACACACAAAAAGCGTCGAAAAATCGTTGCATACTTCGCGTCGAATCTATCAAAAGGCAGCCAATTTAAATGAACCAATCGATTTTATCGCTGGCCATAATTGAGCACTGGCATTAACACCGTAACACATTTTGTGCCTCAATCCGCCAGTCTGATATCACAGCTTCCATGACTCCACCCGCCTCCCCCCACCATCCCCTCCCCCTCCCCATCTTCACCAGCACAAAGCACACAGTGACAACACTTAAGCTGCCTGATTGTAACTCTCCATGTATGCTGCGTGCATCCGCAATCCGAAGTCGAAGTCGAAGTCGAATCCGTATCCATACCAGTAAATGTATCTATATCTGTATCTGTATCTGTATCTGCAATTTGCATCTGAAGCTGCGACTGCGTCTTGTGCTCTTCAAATGGCCACTTTTAGGCGTGCTGTCAATATTCGTTAAGCCATTTCATATGTCGGTTGTATGCTAAAGTGTCAAACCTGACAACAGTCCCAACTTTTGCTTAATGATCTCCTTCTCTCTCTCTCTCTCTCTCTCTCTGTGACTCTTCTTCTCTATCTGCAGCTACACTGAGCTTTGAGACGCATTAAAAGTGGATTTAAAAGTTATAATATATTAGGCAAAGTAAAAAAGATGATAATAAAGATATAGCAATTAACTTGCATAAATATAATTTAATAAACTAAAATGTTTTCTTTCATGAAAATAAATAAATATTGTCAATATAAATAAATTTCTTAGATTAAAACCCTAACCGAAACCGTAACCTTTAACCGGTAAAAACCGATTGAAATTTGAAACCGTAACTGAAATCGTAACCGAAAAAAAATTTTTCATCTGACCGAAACCTTTAAACCGAAACTCTGTAAGCCGAAATAACCGTATCGTAACCGTTTCATTTATAAGGGTTAATTTCGGTTTTCCATACATGCAAAAAAAAAATAAATAAATAAAAGCAAGATGCAAAAATTATCTGAATTTCAATGTCTTATGCAAGTACACACATATGTACATATAAACACCCATTAAGTACCCTTCAAAAATTTCAAATTTATGTAAAAGTCTACTTTTTCAACTTTTTTCCTCGATTTTTCACAAAAAATATTTTGATGCAGAACAATTTTTCAAACAATTCTAATAGTGACTGCAAAAAAAAATTTGTCAAAAATATTTTTGCTAGTATTTTTTATGATTTTTTGAAACAGTGAGAAATTAATGCGCTTTTAGCATTATTGCAAAGAAATTTTTTTTTTGTGAACCGAAACCCTACCGGTATTTCAAAACCGAAACACACAAAAACCGGTTCACCGTTACGAAACCTTTATTCAAAGATTTACCGTAACCGATAACCGAAAACCTAAATGCGAATATAACCGAAACCGTAACTGAAACCGATATTCGTTTCGGTTTTAATCCCTGATAAATTTAATTATGAATCTTTTGTTTCTCACAAATCGAGTAAATAAAACTATAGACATAAGTACTTCTCATGGTAAGCTCGAATATTTAATGCAATACAAAACAAAAACAAAATTAAAAAACCTCTGTACTAATTTTAAAATTTCAACTCAAAAAATCACATACAAGGACAAATGCGAATTGTGTTTGAAATACATCAAATTGTTTGTAATAACAGTATTTTTGCAATCAGCCAATAAACATATATTTAAGAAATTAAGAATAATGATAATTAATGACTTTAATTGAGAAATACTGAGAAAATTGAATTTGTTTTAAATCAGACTTTAATAATAATTAATATTGATAACTATTTTTTTTTTTTTTTTTTCTAAGAGTTATTTAAGACTTTTTTTTAATTCTTTCAATAAATTTCAAATTATAAAAGTCCTTAAATACTTATTTGCTCCTTATTCAAAAAAAAAACAGTCTATTAAAACTTTTATTTATTTTGCTCAGAAATGAAAATCATCAAGGACTTTTTTCTTCTCCTAAATAAAATTGTCGCTGACGTCTTTCATTCAAAAACGTCTTCAAAAACTCATATATAAAACTGGAAAAAAATTAATATTAATTCTTGTTAAAGTCTAATTTCATAAAAATCAATTTTACTCATTTTTTCGATAGATATAATGAAAATCAATTTACAAATTATTTACATTTTTTATTTTTTTTAGTAATTAATTGGTAAATAATTATTTATGTTTCTTATTTTTTTAGTGCCAAATAATTTTTGAGTATCATCTTTAAACTAAAAGTCTTTAAAAAACTAATTAGTTATTAATAAATTATTAAAAGTACATTTTTTTAGATATTTCTCACAACAGTTTCGGTCCCTGTCCGGAACTGTTTACAGTGTATCCGGAGTCGAGTCATTATTGTTCACAATTTATTCAACTAATCTAATTTGTTTTCAGTGTACGACGAAGCACAGTATAAATATGTATAAATAAATCATAAATGCGAAATCAAGCTGACGCTTTTTTCTCCTTTGCAATTATCAGCATTATGTTTTCGATAAAGTTGCGTTGCGGTTCCCCGCACCCCCCACACCACCCCCTACACCTCATACAACTTACATACTTTGCCCCCTCCCAGCCACCGTTAGCTGGGCCAACAGCCCCGTCTTAATAAACTTGTTGGCAGCAGCAGCAGGCAAAGAAACAGAAATTATAAATCGTTTCTGACATTTCAATTGACAGACACCAATGAGCGAGTTAATTTTCCAGCTACAGCAACAGCAACAGACGTGGCTGCAAAAAAGCACTCGACACTCGGACTTTGAATATTCCCCCATACCCCCCACCCATATCCCCGTCTCCTACCCCCTGTGCCACGCCCCTGGCTACTGTCGTGTCGTCGCTGTCGCTCAAAGTGGCGATCAATGCCGCGGGGCAAGTCGAGGCAACAAATCCAAAATGTGATTAATTTCGTGCATATTAGAAATCATTTTTCAATTACCAAACTGTTTTTTTTTTTTTTTTTTCTTTTTTCCAGTCTCGGCTCAGTTTTTTTTTTCTCTTCTCGCTTCTTAAATCGCAATCCGGGGGCTGCTTATGTTACTTGCCCCGGCTTTACTTATGGCCTGTTATGATTTCTGACAACTTATCAAATCGAACGACAGAAAATCAAAAGTGATATCAATAAAGAGATCAACGAGCCGTCGTGTAAAACAGTTAAGAGAAAGCAAAAAAAAATACAAATACAAATAGAAATAGAAAAGCCAACAAACTGATGAATGAAATGTGTAAGAAATTGTTGAACTGCCAAAGTGACGATCATTCGAACGATCATTCGGTCTTTGCCACGGTCAAGCAGACATTCAGGCAGCAGCAGCAGCAGCAGCAGTTCCATTTCCCTCCCTCTTTAGTGCTACCTATACCAATACATACTACATATGTATATCTACCCTGCCCTCGTCTGCAGTCTCTACGATCTTCAGTTCGATCTTCGTCTCGATCTCGATGTCGATGTCGTTGTTGTTGTCGATCTCCCTCTTTTGCCTTAAGACCCGCAACGCAACGCAACGCATCGCGATCTTTAAGCTGCTTAGAGGATTAGTGTTTTGAGACATTTGACACGTTAACGTTGCACACACACACACACACACACACACACACACACACACACACACATACACAGCGAGAGGTAAGTAAACAACGTAACTTGCCCCACTAAGTGCCAGATAGGAAGTGCGTTGCGCCGCTTAAGAAACGTATCCAATGAATGCGCACAAAACTCAAGTAGTCACAGTGGAACCTCGCAGCACGGTCACACTAATTAGAAGTCGAGTGTGTGTGCGTGCGTGTGTTTATGTGTGTGGGTAGAAAGAAGTTTGTGGCAAGCGCATTTTCAGTAGCTGCTGTGGCAGGTTGGTAATGAATTGAATTTCACTTAAATTTGTATGAAATTGTATGAAATTTAAGTGAAATTCAAGCGAAAGCGATTTCTGTGGCACCCCCGAATGTTTATTTGAGAATTTTATATTTTGTATGAAATTTAAGTGAAATTCAAACGAAAGCGATTTCTGTGGAACCCCTGATTATTTATGTTTTTTGTTTTTTTTTTTCGCTCAAAATAAAACTGAATCATTTTCATTCTCTATTTTCATTTGTTTTTTCTGATTAAATGAAATTTGAGATAACTGAGTAGTAAAATGAGTATAGTAGAGTCCACTCGACTGTGAGACACCCTGTACATATGAATTATGTAATAAAAGAAATTTGATAATACAAATATATAAATATAAAGCATACAAATTTAAGCACTCGTATTTTTTAAATCCCATTCAAAAATTGATGCGAAATGCAAAGAGTGCCGTTATGTGGTGCCGCTATCAAGTAGACTGACAAGCTGTTGGGCTAATTCACTTGCTGCCCGCGAATTGCACTCACCCCACTCACTCAGTTATTCAACTTATTCACACTCATTTAACATGATGCATCCCATCGATCTTTTCTAAGCGAATTCGCGCTGTCGCCGTCGTTGTCTTTCTCTCTCTCGCTCTCACGCTCGCACGCTTGCTGTCTCTGTCTCTAGATGTGCTTGCTGCCTCTTATTCCGCTCCTGTTCGCTGTTGGAAGAAAACGTTTAAGACACCTTTTTGGTTACGCGCCAATGCGCAGCAAATGCAGCTAAAATCCCAATCGCAATCCCCTGGCAGCAACAACAACAACAACAGCAACAACAACAACAAATGCGACTGCGACTGCGACTGTTGCTGCCGTTGCGAGTTCAAACTGCAATTCCTTATCTTAATCTTGGCAAATTTAATTTAAACTCAATACGCAATTTACGCAAAAAGCATTTTAGATAAAGGACACAAAATGTGAGCAGCGCCCGCTGCGAGAGGCAGCCACAAGCGGCTTAAACAGTCGATGCCGCCACTGTTTTTTGCAGCTCTCTCTCTCTCTCTCTCTCTCTCTCTCTCTCTCTCTCTCTCTCTCTCTCTCTCTCTCTCTGTTGCAACTTGTTGTTGTTGTTGTTGTTGCGCATGCGTAGCGCAGCGCATGGAAAGTTGACAAATGCCAAAATGCAAGCGGATTGTGTGTGACACTTCTTTTGAGTGGTCGCAGCTGAGGAGGATCCGAGCGCACATCTTGCCCCTTGCAGCATGCCCGTCTCCCCCCGCTGCCCCCGTCCCGGCAGTCTTCAGTTCTGCAGTCGGCAGTCGACTTAGCGCGCTTGACTCTTCTGACTTTTGTTTCAGAGCTGGGTGTCGTGACATTCAAAAGCACGACTTTTTGAAAAAAGTAATTTTAGCTAGTATTTTATATTAGTATAATGCTTAATTAATTTTTTAAAAACTTTCAATTGCTTTTAGGGCTTGTAATTGCTGGTAAACCAACATGAATAAGAACAATTTGAATAATACAAATAATTATGATATCGATTTGTTTAAATTTATTTTATTAAATCTTCACATTAATATTTTGAAATTTTATTTTTTGCTTACAAACATATTTTTGCAAGAGATCCTAAACCGAACCCAGCAATAACGGTTCAGATCGGGTTGTTTGAGTTATACGAAAAAAAAAAAATATATGGGTATTTCCAGGATCGAGAACGCGACATTTGTACGTCTTTAAATGAAAAAAAAGTTGTAAAAGCCGACATTCTTAAAAGTGTTTTCTCACGTGTTTAATGCATTATATCAACACTATTTTTATGATAAAAGACAAGCTTTGAAGACTTGGCGTTTTTTAATTATTTATAGAAAACAATGCATCGCGAACGCGACGAAAATGGAAGTCATGTTTTACTTCATCTTGACAAATGCGAAAGTCTGCGAAATATGGCGAGTAATTTGGAAGAAAATACTCTTAAGCCATAATAAAATAATGTAGTTTTCCATTTTAGAAATAATTTTGATAAGCTACTATCATTTTATTTGTTTTACAAGTTTTATTAGTAATTTGTTACGCGACATCGCGAACGTGACAAGATTTCCACCTAGTTTATACCAAGAATTTGTTCATCAAATTATATTCGATACATCGAAAACAGCTGGTAAAACTTGTCTTAAATTAAACATTCAATATATTTCTATATATTAAAATGGTTTATGTTACAATCTTACTGTCCTACTAAGTGTAATCGTTAAAATAAAAACGGTCCATTTCGAAAGTCAATTTTTAAGAAAATGGGGAAAAATATGGAAAAAGTGAATTTATTCCAATGTAGAATCTATATCTTCATCCTATTGAATTTCTTCTAGCGTATATTGATAACTTGAATACATTTTTGGTTGAAAATTTCACAAGATGTGAGTTTTTGATCAATTTTACGTTTTTCGTCGTGGTGGACCTTTTTCTGGAAATGCCCATATACATTCGAATTTAATATTATATATTGCGTCATTATTTCAGACGTAAGTATTGTAAATTATAATTTAATTTATATCTGAAGCTAAAATTGTTCTAGTTATGGCTTGAACCAGCAATCGGAACCTTTTTCAGAATGTCGGAAGGTTGGCAGCCATAGTTCCCTGTAATCAATTCATTGATTTTAATAAGATTTGAAATAATTAAATGATCTTTTTTATTTAAAAACTTAAAATTTTACTAAATTTTGCTGTTATTTTTTTTTTGATTTTTTTTAATATTGTGCTACTTATATTAATTTGAATAAAAAAAACAAATGCCTTAATACAAATAAAAAACAATTCTAGCACGTTACATGTTTTTTAAATTTTCAATTTTTGGCTTCTTTAAGATTAAGATTTGAGTGTCTTGGAAAATGAAACTTTGCGCATCTCTAGCTCGTGCTGGTTGATACTTGCAACTTCAGATCGGAGATGCATTCAATCGTTCAAAGCGTTTTGCGTTAAAACTCACGTGACGAGTGCAACGAGAAGGACAAATTGAGGGAAGAGAAGGAAAGAGAAGGGTAAAGAAGGGTAGAGAAGGGAACGGAAGGGAAGGGAAGAGTGCGACGTGAGGGAAGCGGATGAAATGCTGCTCCCTTTAATTCTTAACTTAACTTTTCTTTTCTGTTGTTTTTATTGTATATTTCTTTATCAGATTTCTTAAGTGCAAAGCGAACTTGTTGGCTTTTTGTCATCTTGAATGTTTGAGCCTCAAGTTAAATGTGACACTCGCTTTTGATTTTGATTTTGATTGGATTGGTGAAGTGGACGCGTTTCGCATTCGTGGGAATCGCAAATTGCACAAATGCACAAAGTGTTAACTGCAAATCAGTACTTAACCATATAACAGGGGAAGCATTAAAAAATATGATTATTGATTGGGCAGATATCAAAGAATGTCGATGGAAGATTGTTCATTTCTGATAAATACAAATTTATGAAATAGCCAGATATTATGAAATACACTGCATAATATTAAGGAAATAGCTTTAGCTTTTTATCTTATCAAAATTTAAATGAGCTCACAATTGACTAGAAATGAGAGGTTGCTAAACAATTCCATTTTGTCATCCAAGCCACATTTATTTTCGGACTCATAGAATAAACCGCACAATTTGCAGATTGAATTTTGATGATATATTCTGATGAAACATTTAAGTCTTCTCTGTTTGATTGTTCTTTGCAACTTCTAATAGAAATTAAGTAGAAGTTTAGTGAAGTTAGGAAATGTATATCAAGCAAGTTTCATTTATCGATAAATTGTAGTGTTCATGTTGTTCCCATCTCCAAAGAGGCAAGTAAAGTTGTAAGGAGAGAATAGTTGAAGATAAAGTCGCCATACGTCGGATACTGTTGGGATAACGACAATTGACAATTGTAATTGGCCAACTTAATTATAGAATTCAGCCAAGTCTAATTCAGAGCATAGATGGTGACAGACTTAGACAGAGAGACAGAGAGAGAGAGAGCGAGATAGAGTTAAATGAATAGAGTCATAAAAAGTTATGCTCGAAAATTGAAAAACCATGTTAAGCCAAAGATCAAAGCGAGCAGCTCAAAGACAAATAAAAAAAAAGACAAAAACATTCATTTTGATTGCTGATTGAGACAAATGAAACGTTCTTTAAACTGGCAAAACAACGACAGCAACAACAACAACAACAACATTGGCCACACGCCGCTTCAAACTGTTGGTTGACTCGCCTGGAGCCTTGTCAAAATGCATAAAAATTCAAATCAGAACGCGCCGCAACAACAACAGCAACAAAAACAACAGCAACAACAACGCCGTTGAACATCAAAGCGCAACAAACTCCAATTCCAAATTCCCTTTCCAACTTCAATTCCAACCTCAACTTAAACTTCAGTTTCAACTCCGACTTCAGCCTTAGCTCCAACTGCCTTCCAGGTTTCCATTGAGTTTGGGTTTTAAAGATATGGTTTCGGTTTCGGTTTCAATGTCGATTTCTGTGTCATTTCGGGGTTGGTTTCGTTTACGTTTTCGCTTTTGTCTCGCATCGTCGCAAAACTGCGGCGATCACATTGATTCGTTAGCGTTGGCCCAAAACTGTGAGATTTAATGCTTATTTGGCCAAAGTCAAAACAGATCTTTTTGCCCGATTGCTCTTCTTCCCTCCTCTGCTCCTTCTTCTTCTCCTCTCCTCTCATCTCTTCACATTTCTCTGCTCGCCCCGCATCGTCGTAATCATGACATAAAAAAGCGCAACAAAACCGATTTTCAATTCAATTTCAATGCGCGCGGCAATTTAATTAAAGTTTTTTTCTATACTCTTTTAGAGGGCATTACAACTTGCTCATCTACTTCACAGATGAAAACACTTGAATTTTCAATTAAGTAAAAATAAAATAAGATCTATACGAATTTTTCATATATTCTTCTCTTGCACATTTCTATTTGAATATTTTGAAAAATTCCAGAAAGAAAGAACTGTAAATTAAATTTGAAAAAAAAAATCACTCCAATATTTTAATCGAATATTGACATTAAGGCATGTTTAAAGTTGAATTTCCTTATAAATTACGATACGTATTAATATAATTTTAATAAACTAAATCAATTTCCAAGAGTCGACATTTCCGTTGATTTTGTGCCTTTAAGTCTTTTAGAAGAGTGTAGAAAATTCGTTTTTGCCTAATTGTTTGTTTATTGTTGTTGTTTATTTGATTTGCTGATCTCAAGCCAAATGCATGCAAATTGTTTTCAGCTGTGAGCAGTGTGCTAAAAGTCATTAAATTGGACATGCGATTAACATTATTTCACTCTAAATGACATTAAACGCAACGAAGTTGCAGCCTCAGCTGACTCAACGCAAGAGATTAGCCTAAATGTGTGAGTCTCTCTAAGTAACATACAAATACATACAAATGCATACATATATATGCATCGGGGATTGTGTGTGTGTGTGTGTGTGTGTGTGAGTGCTTTGGATCAAGTCAATGTGGATGCTGTGTGAATTAGTTACGTGAAAATTGAATGGATTATAATTTTTATTAATTATTTAAAATATCTGATTATTTAGATTATGAATGAGTGGGTGAAGTTGAAAACGAACCAAATATAGTTCATATACATATGTATGTATATGGGCTAATTAGAAAGTGCTTAAATCAAGGGCGAAAATTGAAAGTTGTCAAAAAGTTGTAATAATTGTTTTAGGAATAATAGGATACATACTATATTCAAGCTTCAAAATATAAAAGCCATATGGTTTTACGATTTTACCAGTTTATTCCTCATTTTGCCTTTTGTTTTCATTAATTCTTGTAAAAAAACGGATATTTTCCATGTTGAATAAAGTGGCCAAAACAGTCGTCTGAGTGTTTAGAATTTATCAAATCTTAAACTTTGTTTCATTTTGTTTGATTTATTGGAAAGATGTTTAATATATATTAATAATTTAAATGGGATGATCTCAGAAACATTTTGTATGAATAGAAGGAAAAAGGGGTTAAAATAGTCATTTTTAGAAATTTTCAAAAAATCATAGAAAATCTAAGCGAAGAGATTTTTGAAAAAATTTGCAGTCACTATTAGAATTGTTTGGAGAAACTATTTGCATCAAAACATTTTTTTGTTTCAGATTGAGGAAAAAAGTCAAAAAAGAAGATTTTCAAAAAAGTTCGAAGTTTTCATAATGGATTAAGAAAAGTTTTCAAACGGAATTCTAATGACCTTTCCAACGATGCCAAAATTGACATGAAGTAAGTTCAAATTAAGAGTAGATTTAACTTTAGTTTTGTCAAAATACTTTATCCGACCACTGTATGGAAAACTAAACTAAGAGTGGCAGATAGTTTGATCGTTTAATTTAATTCTGAGCAAAGCTTACTGAGGCTAACAGTTTCCCCTCATCCCTTTCCAGAAACTCAACTGACCTTGAGGCGATCACGTGTCTTTTTCTCTCCCTCTCCCTCTCTCGTTCCTTTCCCCTCCCCCCATCTCCAGCTCCATCTCCATCTGTATCTCTCCACCAATTTGCAATTCGATTTGCCGATGTGTATCACTTCATCGTGATTTTATTGTTGTTGCTATTTTTAGCGAATGCAATATGCAATTTATGTATTGCAATCCGTCGAAACAATGCTGCACAGCTTCCCACTAAACACAGATTACACATTCAGATACAAATGCATCTGTAG